>JAODPA010064821.1:0-11029 GCA_025585075.1 Nepenthes mirabilis | reverse complement strand
CGATCCAAAATCTAATGAATAATCATGGAAAATTGTAAACAATTTTTTAATAAATTTTGTTAGTCCCATTGACAATAGAACTCGATGTCTATACTTTCACATCATGCAAAACCAAACATAATAGATTTCCTCAATTTTTATAGATTTCATATATACAATCTTACCCTGCATAGCTCTCCACGATGTTAAACTAAAGATCATATTATGTTATTGTTGGTGGGTATAAAGAATAACTATAGAAATTAAAATATAAAAAATTATAAAAATTTTTAGTTATGTTGGGTCCAGTCCTGATAGAGCCCAAAACTCGCAAAGCCCAATTCAGAAAACGCAAGCCCAAGTCGACTATTCAGCCCAGGACTCCAAACAGCTTACGTGACGGCCCAACGTCCGTAGCCAATCAGCGCTTCCTGTATCTCATTAATGAAGCTGTAGGCGGCAGACTCGAGGCAGCAAGGCAAAACAATGAGGGAAAGGTCAACCCTACTAGGCGCGGCTTGTGCCGTTCTCTACAGCTAACTAGCCAATTCTCATGCAAAAGGTAGACCAAGTGTAGCCAGCGATGCACGACAATCTCCTCACCGTCCTAAGGCGACAACTGATACCACCGACTACCACTAGTAGGTCAACGGCCGGCGAATCCCTACAAAAAGGATTCACGCGCCCAAAGCTCCACTTTCTGGAGCATATATATTCTCTCTCCTTCTATAGGAGAGGGGGATCGATCTAAAATCAGTAATTTGAGTCTGACATTAAGGCATACGCACCTTGAAGTTCTAGCTCTCAGACTCACAACCAGCTCTCATCCTCTATAGCCTTTCATAAGCAATCAAAGTTAGCCACCAATTGCGGTGCATACAAGGAGTTAGGACTCCTACCAACCGCTCATTGAGTTCATCTCTCATTCATACACTCCCACCGCACACTCATCATATTTTCGTGCACTTATAAGCATGCGTCCCCCCTTTCTATTCATTGCAGAAGGATACTGACTTGAGCGTCGGAGTATTTTCGGTGGGAGAAATCTCGCCAACCTCTGACCTCTAGTTTATTAGTTATGTTGTGCAGGTTTCAGGTTAACAGCGATGGAGACCGGATTCGCTCATGATAACCTATGGATGATGAGGATTCCGAAGGCTCCCTAATCCGTACGACAACGAGGGACCGAGGACATAACATTGGCACCGTCTGTAGGAACACGACAAGAAGTCTTACGTCTCCCTCCAACACTAACTCCTTCACAACAAGATGGTCAATACCGGGGTACAAGCCAGTGCCCCAGTGAGAGATGCAGCCGCTCACGATGACGACCCCTCAGTGGGTAGCCATGTTGACGTCTGTCCGCAGCTTAACATTCACCGCCTAGCTGCCGATATGGGTGACATGAGACTGATGAAAAAGGCTCTCTACAACTGGATGGGCACACTGTGGATGGAGGCTGCTCTCCCAACATCTCAGGCATCATCCTCTAGGCGAGGAAGGTGTCGCACCAGAGGCCCTAGGGGCAAATCAGACTAGCCTGATAACACTGAGGCCCAGGCAGCCTTCGGCAACAAGGCCCAATCGGCAGCTAAAAGCCACATTAGCCAGGACGAGCGGGAGGAGAGACCAGAGCGGCGTAATCCCCATAACTCTCGCAATGAGAGGAGGCAAACGCCGCGGACTCATACAACACGTGGCCACCCTGCGCAGATAGCCACCGCAACCGACAAGCTCAACAACACCAGCATGGTCACATGGAGCACATCATCAACATGTGAAGAAGTGAATCTGATCCACCGATAGAGAAGAAGGTGAAGATGCTCTGGGATCTCCTGCATAAGGAGAGGCCCGTGTGATCCTCCATTGACCTGCGAAGATCACCATTCGCCATGGATCTCTGGACCAAGTCGCTCCCCCGTAAGTTTAAAATGCCTACACTGGAAGGATACAACGGAAGTAAGGATCCAATGGACCACCTCAACTACTTCTGCACTCATCTGTCCCTCCAGGGAGTGAGCAAAGCTATGATGTACCAGTGCTTTCCCATCACCCTCAGAGAGGATGCGCTGTTTTGGTTTCATGGCCTTCCACCAAACTCTATCCGCTCCTTTGACGAGCTTGCAAACTGTTTCTTGAGCAAGTTTGCTTCCAATCAGAGGAAAGGGAAATAGCCCTGGCACCTGGTCCGCTTCCGCCAGAGGACGGACAAAAGCTTGAAGTGATTCCTCAACCTCTTCATCACCAAGGCGCGTTGGATCCCCTAACTCTCTGTCGAGCTAAAGCTCAACGTGCGACGGAGGACTTCTTCAAGCACTTATCACATCAGCGCCCTCAGTCCTTTAGAGAAGTAGAGGCTATCACCCGAGCCTACATCTCGCAAAGGAAGCCAACGAGGCAAAGCGTCCTGAAAGTACGGACTGCCCTTCGGAAGGGCTCAAGCCAGCCACCGGGAAGAAGAGAAATGGCGACAATAGCCGCTTCTAGGAGTGCCGCAAGCAGCTGCTGCCTTCGCCAAGATCTAGGAAGGAGTATAGGCCAACATCTTTACTTCCCTGAATGATACCCACGCAAACATCTTGATGCAGAGTCAAGACGAAAAGTTCTTCAAGTGGCCGAAAGTACCGAAGGGCCTGAGCGGTGGTGACTAGGCAAAATACTGCCAGTACTACCACTTCTTGGGACATTCTACGGAGAACTGTCGGACCTTGTAGCAGGAGATAGAGGATCTGATCCACGGCGGACACCTCAAATGATTCGTGAAGGGTTCGGGGCAGGCCCCTGTACCCTCAGAAAGCGAGGCAAGCGAGCCTCCAAAGAACTGTATATCCATCAATGTGATCAATATGATCTCAACCGCGCTAGCCAAAAGCAGTAGGCAGGTGCAGGCTCAGTAAACTTCCAGCGGCAAGAGAGCGAGGATAGGGGATAGGAATAATATCATTAGTTTTAGTAACGACAATATGGCTCATGTAACCTTCTCGCATTCTGATCTCCTTATTATATCTGCCATTGTCTCAGATGGTACAGTCGATTACCAACAGAAATGAGTCTTTATTGATAATGAAAGCTATCAGAATTTGCTATATCTTATTGCCTTCTTTAAACTTGGATTGATAAGAAGCCAGATGAAAACGACCGATAGCCCTCTATATGGTCTGGACAACAAACCTGTACCTGTACAGGGGGTCGTCCAGCTGGAGATCACGATGGAAACTTACCCGCATATCGCAACGTGAGAGCCAACGTTCATTGTTGTCGATCTACCGTCCGTCTATAATGCCATCCTAGACAGACCATTCCTCACGGCCTTTGACGCTGTTACTTCGATCCCTCATTTAAAGATGAAGTTTTCCAACCCTGTACAGTGTGGGAGAGATGCTCGGCGATTAGGTGATGGGACGAATGTGCTACCTATCACAAGTCGCCCCAACGGCACCAGATCGCATGGACGAAGACTCGGACCTCCGTGATGAAGCCACGTTATAACAAGCGCAATCAAGAGAAGCAACCGAAGTCATACCTCTAGACCCTGCTGAGCCAAAGAAGTGCGTACATATCGACAGTTCTCTCACTACAGCCAACCGAGATCAGCTGATTAGCTTTCTCCGGAGGAACTCTGACGTGTTCACGTGGATCCTTGCCAACATGACTGGGATACCGATTGGAGTAATAGTCTACAAGTTGGGCCTTGATCCCGGTTATAAGCTCGTCAGACAAAAGTATAGGAACTACTCTATTGAGAAACTAATAGCCATAAGGGTGGAAGTAAAGAGACTGCTAGACGCCGGATTCATTAGAGAGGTCTAGTATTTGGACTAACTATCCAACATCGTGCTCATGAAGAAAAACAATGGTAAGTGGTGAATGTGTGTGGATTTCACCGACGTGAACAAAGTTGGTCCCAAGGACAACTTTTCGCTCCCTCGGATCGATCAGCTGGTGGACTCTACGTCCAGGCATGAGCTCTTGAGCTTCATGGATGCCTACTCAGGCTATAACCAGATTATGATGGATCTGGACGACCTGGAGCACACCTCCTTCATGACCGACTAGGGAGCATACTGCTACAAGGTTATACCCTTCGGCTTTAAAAATGCTAGGGCAATCTATCAGCGCCTTGTGAACAAAATATTCGAAACCCAGATTGGAAGGAACGTAGAAGTATATGTCGATGACATGCTCGTCAAGAGCAAGAAGGCTGGCAACCATGTTCATGATCTCGAGGAAGCCTTCCAGGTACTCCAATCCCACAGGATGAAGCTCAACCTGGCCAAGTGTGAGTTCGGGGTAACATCCGAAAAGTTCTTAGGTTTCATAGTGTCCTAGCGCGGCATAGAATCGAACCCAGAGAAAATCAGAGTCATCCTCGATATAAACCTCCACGGATCGTGAAGGAAGTGCAGAAACTCACAGGGTGCCTGGTGGCCTTATCGCAATTCTTGGCCGAATCCATAGAGAAATATCTACCCTTCTTCAAGGTGCTCAGAGGAACCAAAGCATCTGAATTTCGGTGGATGGACGAATGCGAGGAAGCATTTCAAGAGCTAAAGACGTGGCTCATCGGTCCACCTCTCTTGAGTTCACCGTCTGTGAACGAGGATTTGTACCTCTACCTAGCCACGTTAGAGACGGCGCTAAGCTCCGTGCTCGTTAGAGAGTACGAGGGGAGACAACGGCTTGTGTACTACGTGAGTAGGGTATTGACGGATGTGAAAACTCGGTACCTGCACGCGGAGAGGGTTGCCTTGACTCTCATCTATTTTGCGCGGAAATTGAGACCCTGTTTCCAGGTGTATCGGATAGTCGTTCTAACAGATCAGCCGATAAAATTAATCCTCCAAAAGCTGGAGACCTCCGGACGGCTGGTCAAGTGGGTTATAGAATTGGGAGAGTTCAACATAGAGTTTCGACCACGATTGGCTCTTAAGGGCCAAGCTCTGGCAAACTTCATCATCGAGGCGACGACCTAACCCAAGATGACCCACATAGCCTGAAGAGTTTGGACGCACCGGGCATTCCATCATGGATCCTGAATGTGGATGGATCATCCACCCAAACAAATTGCGGAGTTGGAGTTGTGTTCAGAACTCCAGATGGTATAGAGATCAAGTACTCTGCTGTGCCAACCTTCCCTGTCACTAATAACATGGCAAAATACAAAGCCCTCTTTGCAGGACTTCGTCTAGTAAAGGAATGTTCCACCAAGTCACTGGTCGTACGCAGCGACTCAAAGCTTGTGGTTAATCGAATCAAAGAGTCATCGAAGTATCAAACCCTTAGCTTGCAAAGTACCTGGAGAGAGCAAAAATCAAGATTTAGGCGTTCGAACATTTCAAGATCGAACACATGCCCAAGGCCGAAAACCAGAAAGCTGACAAGTTGGCTAGGGACGCAGCTGCAGGATCACTAGAGCAGTACACCAAGAATCTGTAGGAAATCTTGGCCGCATCCAGTGTAAACAGTCCAGACCAGGAAGTACTGCAGATTGGCGAGGATGGAAATTGGATGACCCCATACCACAGGTACCTGAGGGACAGAACATTGCCTATGAATGCCAACGAGGCCAAGTAGATCAAGAAGACAATGGGCTAGTATGGGATCCTCGATGATAGGCTATACCAACGAGGGTATTCCACTCCCTACCTAAAATGTCTAACCCCTGAGGAAGCTAAGTACGCACTTAGCGAAATCCACCTCGGCATATGCGGCTCATACTTCGGAGGGAAAAATCTCACATTCAAGATCATGCAACAAGGTCTTTTCTGGATCATAATAAAGAGAGATACCTTGGAATTCGTGAAGAAGTGTGAAAACTGTTAGGTACATGGACCGCGACTCATCAACCTTGCACAGAGCAGCACAGTCTACAATCTTCATGGCCGATCGTGTAATGAGGGCTTGATATCCTTCGACCGCAACCTCTGGCCTCCGGACAAAGGAAGTTCCTCATTATCGGCATTGACTATTTCACTAAGTAGGTAGAAGCAGTCCCTCTGGCGCAAATCACGGAGCAGAACGCAACAGAGTTCTTCTGCCAGAATATTGTTTGCCATTTTGGGATTTTCGAGGTCACATTGATTGACAATAAAACCTAATTCACTGGCAAATGGTTCACCAAGTATTGTGTAGGCTTGCGCATCAGGCTAGTTTGCACGTCTGTGACATACCCTCAGGCAAACGGACAGGTTAAAGTCATTAACCGCACGCTGCTACACGGACTGAAGACCAAGTTGGAAGACGCAGGGGGCTCCTAAGTCAACAAGTTGCCTTCTATACTTTGGTCATATTAAACAACCCCGCAGGAACTAATGAGAGAGACACCCTTCAATCTCTGCTACAGAGTTGAAGCAGTCAACCTCGTTAAAGTGGGACTTCCCTGCCTGCGGGTCGAATGCTCTGATCTAGCCATCAACTTCTAGAGACTCAGGGAATGCCTTGACTTGCTCCCGGAAGTTCATGACGCGGCCTGCCTAAGGACTGTATCCTACCAGCAGCGTATCGCACGGTATTATAACAAACGGGTTAAGGCACGCCCGCTCGAGGTTGGAGACCTGGTCCTTCAGAGTGTAGAGGCCGCGTGAAAGGCCGCTAACAGGAACAAACTCTCCCCTAGCTGGGAGGGCCCATTCCTCGTCTCAGCAATCCTCCGAAATAGAGCGTACAAGCTACGAACCCAAAATGACAAGTTGGTCTCGAGGACCTGGGATGCCGCCAATCTCAGAAAATATTATCAGTAGCACAAAACTGGCCCAGGTAAGGCATCCATGTACACATGAGGAATGCTTGTACATGTATTGTGTGTTTTCATTTAATAAAATCAATCATTTTGGTTATTTTGTGTGTCCATTCATATGAGTGTTTGCATGCATGATATTTTAAGAAGTAAAATGACCTAGATTGCCCCTAAATCAGGAGGATTCTCATCCGTTCATAAAGCAAGGCCTTGGCTCTGTGCCAAGCAGCCCGAAAGCGGCTAACCCTAATCTCGACTCCGCGTCGAAAGACCCTCAACGGCCCTTTAATCCTCCGCGCCAAACAGCCCAAAAGCGGCCAACCCATAATCTCGACTCCGCGTCGAAAGGCTCTCAGCAACCCTTTAATCCTTGGCTCCGCGCCAAGCGGCCCAAAAGCGACCAACCTAAAATCTCGACTCCACGTCGAAAGGCCCTCAACAACCCTTTAATCCTTGGCTCCGTGCCAAGCGGCCCGAAAGCGGCCAACCCAAAATCTTGACCCCGTGTCGAAAGGCCTTCAGCGGCCCTCCAATCCTTGGTTTCGTACTATGCGACCCATGTGGTCAATATATCAGGCTTGAGGGATTTTGAAATTCCCAACGTATGGCCACTAAAACCTTAGAGGGCAAGAATTGTAAGTGTGCGGTGACCTTCTTTCGAAGAAGAGAGCACCCTCAGTCAACGATGGTTGTGGGCTAGGACTGTGCACACGAGAGCGATGACGCCATGAGCTGGGGCTAAGCACCTAAAAAAAGTATCGTGTGCGAAAAGGCCTAGACCTAGAGTCCAGCTACTGTGGCTTGAAAACCTAGCTGGCCCTTGGTGTGGCTCCATGGGACTTATGACGATGTCCACTCTATTGGATCAAGCTCCCTATTAAACACGCGAGATGCGATAACATCCTCTGACGAATGATGAGTACAGCACAAGAAGGCGCTAGATTCAGGCATTGGCGACAATAACTTTACAAGTTTAGCGGTTAAAACACAAGTTATGATCTCAAAAATTACATCATACACTCAAAGGCACTAAATGCAAGAAAGGATACTTCTTTTCTTTCAAGGCATATATACAATGCGTTGTCAAATAGCAAAAAGGGAAAAAGTTATGTACAAACAAGGATGTTCCTACGGGTCTGATGGGCCCACCTTCTCAAAAACGTTTCTCAGGCGAGACCTGTCACATACCCTAAAATTGCCTGGATGAAAGATGCCCTCCAAGATATCTGGAAGCACGAGGGAGGCAATCTTGCGACACAGCCAAATGCCATCCCAATACCTGTGCTATAGTACGAGGGCCACATCCGCCGGAGTAAGCCGCCCCCTCAGGTCCCTAGAGAGATGGGAGTTGTTGTCTTCTAGAGTAGTGACCATTCTCTTTAGCTGCTCAACCTCACACCTCAGACGCATGGTTTTCTACGCCTGCTGCCCACTCTCCTCCTTTAGCTGCCCGATCTCTCCCCTCAGCTGCTCATTTTTCTCGCGGAGGGCAGCGATCTCAACTCCCGTGCACTGAGCCGTCTCCTGCTCAAGATGGAAGTATCCGCGCAGTTGGGCAATCAGCGCGTAGAAAGAATTGACCTCCCTAGGGACCTGCAAGGGAAAATGGAATGTCAGAAATTCTCAAAATTTCAGTCAATAGAGGAACGCTCAACTCGGGACGATCATACCTGAGCAAAGGAACCGTCCAAACGACATGCTCCGTCACTTGACACGAACAGACTCGGAGGCTCTGTGTGTTCAACTGCGACCACTGCGGAGCTGGGAAGGTCTGGGGCCACAGGTGATGAGGGAACGCTTGGGGGCTTTGACTCCTGAGCCATCCCAGCCACGACAATCTCCAGAGTCAGATCAGCACCAAGCGGACTGGCATTCCGCCCAACTTCAGCTTCCACCTCCACGGCCGCACTCTCTTAGATGCACACCTCCAAGAGTGACCTAATAGGTGATCCAGGAAGCTTTGAAGTCTCTATCAGGACTAGCACAGACTCCAATGCGCTAACTTCCTGCGTGCCCTCAGCGACTGCTTCCTGTGGCTCCGGGTCAATGAAGGGACCCGCAAGAGACTCTTCCTTGGAGTGAGGCTTCACCATAGGGATGCCGTACTTAGCTAACGCTACGGCAAGAATCGGTAATTATTTAGCCACTCCCTCCCATGGCTCAATGTCCAGCATCTGTGCTGGAGCGGGGCTCCTAGCTCACATGGCCAGTCCCACACCCAGCCTCTATGAGCCCCGCGTGGAGGTACCTCCAACTTCTCTCAGTCTCTTTAGAGGAGCCTTAACTTCCTCATCTAATGACGTCTTTAGCAGTGAGCATCTTTCCTCATCCTTTTTCCCCGAAAGCTTGCAAAGTATAACGGCCCTAGGCTTTCTCTTCTCGGGGCCACCTACGGCCCAACTAGACTCAGGATCCCACTTGGCAGCAGCGAAAGCGTGGGACGTCAGGTAGTAGCCCTGAATGGAGAATGTCTCCATCTGAGAGCCAATGGCGGCGACCAACTTCGATTCATTCTTGGCCTCCTTTGTGGACTCATCTCCACGAAAGAACTGTGGGATTGGACCCCACTTGCGAGAGAGCTCCGAGTCAGAAGGCTCCTGAAGTAAGAAAAAATGATTCTTCCAGTTTTCAACTGAGTAAGGATTGGTCCCTCAAAAGTGAAAGCCAAGTCGATGAGACATATAGATCCAATCCTCTGACTCCGTGAAACGGAAGATCACCTTTGCCGCCCTTGCATCAAATGCACTAGTATAAAGGCAGGAAAAGATGCACAGTGAGACCAAGTAACGGATGGCGTTAGGTTGAAGCCTCGCTACCGGAACACCCAATGCCTCAACAAGCGCGTATAGATTGAACGTCATGGGGTAGCGAAGCCCCCCTTAAGATAGTATTCGTAGACTGTGATGAAACCCTCTGGAGGGACGTTGGCCCTACCATCTAGGCTAGGAGCATGGTATGCCATGTCCTTGGGGATCCCATAGTCCACCATCGAAATGGCGATGGCATTGGTGGTCAGGACAGACCCAGTGTTTCTAGCCCCGTGTTGAACCGTCCGAGAAGCACAGGAGGAGGAAGGAGAATTCTTCGTCATTTTTTCTTTTTCAAGGAAGTGTTATGGACTCATGGTGCAAGGAAGCGTGAAGAGCAGAATATGTGAAGTGCGCCGCTTAAATAGGCAACAGGATGCCAACGCGCAGAAAACTTGATCGGTGTTTCACTTGATGGCTAGACCACGTGCCCGTTCATGAGAAACACCTCAAATCCTGAGTGGTAGGCAATCATGGCTCGTGCCAGATCACGGTCACTTTAGTCACCTGCCAAATTTTAGTTGTCACGCCAGCATTAAATACTGATTCAGACCGTTAGGACCAGCGGCGGCAAAGCTTCCAGGACACACTTCCAGAAGAACAAGTTAATCATGCCAATACAATGAACAGTAAAAAATAAACTGCACGGCTAAGTAAAAAGTTTTATCACATAACATGTTAATAATTTTTTTTTTTACACAGGAGACGGTCAATAGCCGCAGATTACAACTATTCTCCCTCACTAGGCATAGAAGGATCTAGAGTGGTGAACGTTGTCAGGTGTGCACGAGTCCGCACGCCTGAGTTTCGAGAGTCCAAGACACTGATGGGAAAGTTTGGCTCCTCCAACCTAGCTAGCCTCCGGTTGAGACGGTTACCATCTTGGAACCTCCTTTCCAGTGTAGCACTTCCTCTGGCCTGAGCCTCGACCTCAACTCGGCCTCCAACCACGCGTGTTCCTCCCCAGAGTGGACCCAAAATCGCTCAAACTCCTCCCAAAGGATAAAAATGTAATTCCAAGCCTACATATTGGCGCCACCAAGCCTAGACGCCCTTACTTCCGACTTAGCCCACGCCCTCTCAAAGTGTGTGGCGCGAGACCTCATCTGCTCAATCTCTCTGACTGCAACCTGCACCCTAGCTTTAAAGTCTTCAACAGCCCGGACGACTTGTTGGAACGCGGGGTCCACCCTCCCAGGCCTGTAGCATCGTGAGGATGTGGACGCCCCCTATCTCAAAGCCTGGTGGCGCCCTCAAGTACCTCATCGGTCCTACGACGATGGCGTCTGAGCCACGGCCTCCTGCGGCAGCAGCACCAGGTGCAACATCATTGCGGATCCGTGAAGCATGTGCATCCATCGCAGATCCATAAGGAGATGACTCAGACTCTGATGAGGAAGACAATCTTTCCATTAGGATTGAAAAAGAGTAAGGACAGCGCAAGTTTCACACTCTTACGGTACATTTGGTTGTTGGAATGGAATAATGTAGAAATAGAAATAATAAT
>JAODPA010064810.1:0-11029 GCA_025585075.1 Nepenthes mirabilis | reverse complement strand
CTTTATTTTTTATTTTCTTTACTCATGACAAGGAGCTCATATCACAGGTTCAAATGCCATGAGTGATACCATATGCAGTTCATAGTGAAATTGATGAAATTTCTTAGATCTTGAAAATAGGTGAAATTTCTTACATAAGGCCACACTTTAAAAATTGATGAGAAATTATTTGATATTTTGAGATTGACTTTAATTTTCTTTTATAGAAAAATATAATTGTGATGCGTCCTCAGATCCGAACTTCGAACAGATTCGGGTTGATCCGCTTGTCCTGGTTCTAACTCCTTTTGCTGAGTTTGGATCCTACACACCACTAAAACGAACAGGAGGCCAGTGTGTCGGCGGAAAATTGTCCCACTGAAAACACTCCAACGCTCAAATCAGTAAAAAACTTTCGAAATCTGAGAAGGTTACTGAAACTGAGAATTGAAAGAGAGAGAGAGAGCTAAAGTGTGTGGATCTCCAGATAAAAGAGAGGTAATACCGTCTTCTTGAATCTGGATGGTGGGGAGGCAGTAAACGACTGTCAGAAGCACGTTTGTATACCTTGGGTTCTTTGAGTGTTAGCCGAGAGTAGAGAATTGTAAGTCTGTCTCTATTGTCGTTGTGGGCGTTGTGTAAGTAAAAGCTTGCGTGCTTTGAATGAGAATTCTAGGGTTTATTTATAGTTGACAAGGTGATCTCCCTCCTTTGAAAGGACTGATCCCCCTACGTGATTCTTGGTTTGCCTGTCTTTCAGAGCTGATGCCAGTTGCCAAATGGACCAAGATAGTTTCCTTCCACGGCGGTCAGCGGCTTTCCAAATTGCCCACCTTCCTTCTGTGTATTTTATCGTTGGAGTGCCGCAATTGGCAGGAGATTGGAAAAATCTAGCGCCTTCCTTATGAGAAGGGCGCCGATTTTGTCAATGTCCATTTTGGAAGCCAGTTGGGATCGTGGAAGATGTTAGGAGAACCGTTGCTGGCCGTCTGATGGATCGTGAACTCAAGTGGGTTAGGCCCGTAAAAAGTATTTTATTTTTTGCCTATTGCTACAGTGATTCGGGTCAACACTCGAATTGACCGTCTGCACGCAAGTTAGCCGCCAGCTGGAGTTTAGACGGTCAATACTGGCGTTGACTATCTTGGGCCTTTCAGGATTTGAGCCTTCGCATCTTGTTGGGCCGTTTTTAAGTTGACCGTCCGGTAAGCCGTTTTGTGCTTCTGTTGATCATGGGCCAGCCCATATTCCGGTGTACCCATCACTAGCCCCCCATGTCGGTGGCCAGAATTCTAGGCTCTGGTATGTTCATGATGGGATGCCCCTTCACTGCCCTTCATCGTTTGAGGATCCCGAAAGACCCCATGAAAGACAGAGTGGGATGTTGACCGGAGCTATTGACCGTCTTTGGTCAGCTCCGAAAAGAATATTGACTAGAGCTGTTGACTGTCTTGATCAATTCCGGAGAAGAATATTGACCAGAACTGTTGACCATCTTAGTCAATTTCGAAGAAGAGTATTGATCAGAACTGTTGACCGTCTTGGTCAATTCCAAAGAAGAATATTGACTAGAATTGTTGACCGTCTTGGTCAATTTCGGAGAAGAATATTGACCAGAACTGTTGACCGTTTTTGGTTAGTTCCGGAAGACTTTCTGCAGGTCTTGATGGACGTGTGGCCATCAGCCGGCTTGCAGGCCAAAAGAAGACACGCGTCTCCTTTTGGTTAGGCGAAAATCCTGGCTATTTATGCGTTAGAGATCTGCCTTTTGAAGAGCCAAGTAGGAAGGCAATACGTGGCAGGACTGACGGCGTCCTTTATGAGGGGTTTTAAAGCGTTCTTATCATTCAAGTTTCCCTCTACGTTTTAAAAGCCTTCTACACCTCCTAGCCTTCGTCTTCTTTGTTCCCAACTTCTCAGAAACCCTAGTCCTTTCAGTAATCCATGGCCTCCGTCGCTGACATTGCCTTTGTACTCAGAGAGGGGGACGTTAAAGCTTTGTGCATAGAGTTTAACATTCCAAAGGAAATTGCTTGGAGGGTCGCTAGAAAGGATGACAGAGCCTTTGCTCCACCGGCAGGGCATATCACAATGTATAAGGCCCACCTGAGAAGTGGCCTCCGTCTCTTATTATCGTACAATTTACTGTCCGTTCTACGAGCCCTATGAGTCCCAATAGCTCAACTCTACTCCAATACCGTCCGGTATCTCTATACTCTGCGTATTTTTCTTTGAAAGCATTCTAAGAAGCTAAGAATATCGATGGTGAGGGGTCTGTTTAAAATAAACCAGGGAGGAGAGTGGATATCGCTCGTCCTCCGTTCTGGCCTGAAAATAAATACGGCCATATACGACTCGTTGAAGAATTGAAAAAAACGTTTCTTTTTTGTAAGTGTGGGGACGACCTGGCCCCTTGCGAAGGACTGGGGCCAGGTTCCGGAGACGTATACGGGGACGCCGTCTGTGGCGGAGATGGCGGCCCTGAAGTGGTTGATAGATTTAGTCAAGGAGAACCCTGCTGATTTCAAGAGAGATTTCTTGGTCTCTAGGGCAGAGACCAAGAAGGTGAATTGGGGACTGCCTTTCCCTGTTCAAAAGCCTACGCCGCCAGCAAGGATGATGCAGCCAGAGGACACCAAAGGCTTGATCATCCGTGTGCGGCATACTGATGAAGGGTTTATCGGCTCGTTGTCCGAGAAGGTGCTGGAGACGCCTTCATCGTCGTCGTCCCGCGTTGATTATGTCGTTGTCGGGATCTGCAGCGATCCTGGCAGTACTGCGGGCCTGGAGGAGACCCACGAGAACCGGCCGGTGGACTCAGGAGAGGGAGTCGTCTTGGCGCAGCCCACGCCGCAAGCGGTTCCTTGTGCGGCGTTGACAGAATCCTTTACGGAGCCTGCTTGCGAGCCAGTGGCAGAGGTGCAGGAGTCATCCGGTAGCTCTCCAGTCGCACGGACTTTTGCTGTGGTGCCAATGGCGGAGCTTGATCCCCCAACAGCTGCTTCGGAGACTGCAGTTGAGGAGCCCGTTGTTGCCATGGACGATACTGATGAGCTGCTGGAGAGCATTTTGGAGGAAGCTGCCACCAGCTCGGCTCGAGAGGATGCTCCTGGTCCACTGCCACCTGGGCCAGGTCTGGAGGCCAGGCCCAAGAGGCCCGCGATGAGATTTTGTGAGGTATGATTCTTGTTGATGGCTTCCTCGTACTTTCTCCTTTCTCAGATTTATGACTTGTTCTTCATTTTTTTTTGTGCAGTCGAGGAAGCTGGTTTCTGCCATCTTCATGGAGGTGGTACAGCACGACCAGGCAATTGTGTATAGGGAGGCGGAGATCGCCTGATTGGATGCCAGACTGGCCGCTTTGGGAGGCGAGCACCACGAGAAGACTGCAGCCCTCGAGGCAGTCTTGGCGGGAGTGGAGACGGAGAACGCTAACTTGAAGGCCGAGGTTTCCCGCTTGAAGGAAGAGGCTGAGCGAGCCAAAATGCGCATCAGTCGACTTGCCGGGTGGGTAGCAACCTTAGAGAATGACCTGAGTCTCCGTATCTACCCCACGAGATCGAGGGCATGATGCACACGCGGCTGTTAGAGGAGATCAATGTCAGTTGGTGCGTTGCGCGGTTGATTAATCATAGCTTCCCAGTTGAGTTCATCAATCTGTCTAACAGAGCGGCGCAACACAGAGACGACCTCGTGGGGGAGCCCCGTGATATTCAGGGGCCTCTGCCGCCCCCATAGCCTTTTGTACATTTTTGGGACCTCCTTTGTATTCATGTATGTAAAATGTAATTTGTAACACATTCAAAGCAATAAAATGAAAATTCTTTCAATTTTCTGTCCATTAGCTTTTACTGCTCTTGTATTTGCATGCTTTGTTGCATTGGGCGGCCAACTTGGTTGGCTGGCTGCCGTTGTTGGGCTACCTAAGAAGCGAAGTCCATAGGCATGGCAGGTGGTTGTGTTAACCAGCCTAGTGGCGCTGTCCAAGTGATGACTTGGACGGCAAACGTTGGAGAAGGATGCTTCTCCCTTCAAATGTCGCTGACTGATCACGCTATCTCCTTGTAGATGAGGTCATTGCGTGTGCTGCGTAAGCCTCCTAAGGTTTTGACCTCTATCGGGCCACTTGGATGATCAAAGTTTAATATGACCGCTAATGAGCCGCCTGGATGACCAGGGTTTAGTACGATCGATAATGGGCCGCTCAAATGACCGAGGTTTATATTAGACCGCTTATGGGCCACCTGCATGACCAGGGTTTATAATAGACCGCTTATGGGCCACTTGGATGACAAGGGTTTAAATACGACCGCTAATGGGTCGCTTGGATGACCGAGGTTCAAGTTCGACCGCTTATGGACCGCTTGGATGACAAGGATTTAACGAGAGGGTGAAGACCCTCCCGACTTAGGGGCAGTCTAGGTCGGATAACCTGCAAAGAAAACATATGCACATACACATAGGAAGTATGCTAAGTAAACATAAATTTTTCGGAATTCAAAACAAGCAAGCGAGTGCAAACAATAATGTAAATGCGCACCTGCGTCTGTTGCTGGAAGTATCGTCTGAGGTGGATGGCGTTCCACGTTCGTAGAACCAGTTTCCCGTCCTCGCTTCGAAGTTTGTAGGCTCCGTTTCGCAGGACAGCGGAGACGAGGAAAGGTCCTTCCCAATTAGGGGAGAGCTTATTGCGGTCGGCCAGTTGGCCTATAGCCTCGACGCCTCGTAGAACCAGGTCCCCTACATCGAATCGTCGTGCCTTAACTTTTTTGTTGTAGTATTGGGCGATCTGCTGTTGGTAGGCTACTGTCCGTACTCTGGCGGCGTCGCGGGCTTCCTCTAACAAGTCTAAGTGGTCCCTAATTTCGACCGAGATTACCGCCTCAGTCCCGTAACAAAGGCTGAAGGGCATCTCGCGCGTTGGTTCCTTCGGGGTTGTTCAATAAGACCAAAGAACGGAAGGGAGCTCGTCCACCCAGGAGCTCCCTGCGTCCTCCAGCTTAGTTTTTAATCCATGGAGCAGCGTTCGGTTTGTCACCACCGTCTGTCCGTTTGTTTAGGGGTATGCCACCGAAGTGTGGACCAACTTGATACCAAGACTGGTGCAATACTTGGTGAAGCGTTTCCCCGAGAATTGGGTCCCATTGTCGGTCATAATGACCTCGGGGACGCCGAATCTACAGACGATATTCTGGCGGAGGAACTCCATGGCGTTATGCTCTATAATCTTAGCCAGTAGGATGGCTTCGACCCACTTGATGAAGTAGTTAATGCCCACAATGATGAATTTTTTTTGCCCCGTGGCAATGGAAAACGGGTCGAGAAAATCAAGTCCCCATTGCGCGAAGGGCAAAGGGGCCTGAAGGGTCTTCAGATCTGCGGATGGCTGGCGGTGAAGGTTGCTGTGAAGTTGGCAGTTTCACATTTCTTCACAAACTCTAACGTGTCTTTTTTCATCGAGGGCCAGTAATAGCCCTGGCGCATGACCTTGAAGGCAAAGTTCTTTTCACCAATGTGTAACCCACAGATCCCGAGGTGGACCTCGCTTAAAGCGTAGTCAGCCTCTTCGGGAGTTAGGTAGCGGAGGTATGGAGTCGAGTAGCCACGACGGTATAACCGTCCGTCAACCACAGCATACCAGCCGGCTGTCTTCCTGACCCGTTTGGCCTTCTCCACATCCTCTGGCAACGATCCGTCCGCCAGATAGTTTAGGAAAGGCATCATCAAGTTTTTCGCTTCGAAAATCTGCATTGCCTCTCGCTTCTCAATGCTAGGAGCGTCTAGGATCTCCCGCATGTCCCTTGAATATGTTCTGAGTTTTCAGCTGCAGCGGCTTTGGCTAGCTGGTCTGCCTTCCAGTTTTCAGTTCGGGGAACATGAACCAGGGTCAATTTGTCGAACCTTGGGCGGCCTCCATTGCCTTTGCCAAGTACTTGGCCAAGAGAGGGTTGTTCGCCTCAAAGCCTCTGTTAACCTGGTTAACGACTAGCTTGGAGTCACTGTAAACTGTCAGTCTCTTAACAGAGCATTCCTTGGCTAACCGCAATCCTGCTAACAGGGCTTCGTACTCGGCAACGTTGTTGGTTGCCGGAAAATTGAGGCTGAGGGAGTATTTCACCTCAAACCTGTCGGGGGTCGTAAGGACCACTTCAGCTCCACTGCCCGTGTCCGTAGATGATCCATCAACGTGGAGTATCGATTCCGAAACTCCGACAAGCAGTTCCGCACCTTCTTCGGCCTATTCCTCGAGGACTGGGGTTGTAGTCTCGACAATGAAATCAGCCAGCGTCTGTGCCATTACAGCAGGCTTAGGCTGGAATTTGATTTCGAGCTCGTCTAACTTGATAACCCATTTTACCAACCGTCCAAAAACGTTGGATTTCTAGAGTATGTTTTTCAGCCGTTGGTCCGTGAGGACCACTATCCGGTGGGCCTGAAAATATAGCCTTAACTTCCACTATCCGGTCAACGTTTTACTCACGTAGTAGACTGGCCGCTGAGCTTCAGAGTCCTGGCGCACGAGGACAAAACTGAGGGACGCCTCCAACACTGTCAAGTAAAGATATAATTCCTCTCCACCTTTGGGTGACACCAACAACGGGTGGCTGGCCAAATATCGTTTCACTTCATCGAAAGCGGTTTGACATTCCGCTGTCCATCGAAACCCGTTGGATTTTGTTCCTCTATGGGCTTTGAAGAGGGGCGGGTACTTGTCACCGAACTTCGTAAGGAAGCGGGATAGTACTGCCAGCCGTCCAGTCAGTCGCTGGACGTCCTTTACGTTCCGTGGCAGAGCCATATCGGTAAGCGCCTTGATCTTCTCTGGGTTTGCCTCATCCCTCGTTCGGAGACGATGAAACCCAGGAATTTGACGGAGGCTACTCCGAAGATATACTTAGCTGGATTCCGCTTCATGTGATGCTTACGGAGCACCTTGAATAACTCTTCCAGGTCGCGGATGTGATCGCCGGTGACCTTGCTCTTGACGGGCATGTCATCGACGTAGACCTCCATATTGCGACCAATTTATTTTTTAAATATTTTGTTGACCAGGCGTTGGTAGGTTGCTCTAACATTTTTAAGTCTGAAAGGCATTACTTTATAGCAGTATATGCCCTGATCGATCATGAACGAGGTGTGCTCCTCATCCTCCGGACTTATCCGGATCTGGTTGTAACCCGAATAGGCGTCCATGAAGTTTAGCAGCTCATGTCCGGCTGTTGAGTCAACCAATAGGTCAATCCTAGGTAAGGAAAAGTTGTCTTTCGGGCAGGCCTTGTTAACGTCGATAAAATCGACACACATCCGTCATTTTATATTGCTTTTCTTTACTAAGACGACATTAGAGAGCCAGTCCTGGTAATGGACTTCTCTAATGAAGCCTGCGTCCAGCAGCTTTTTCACCACCTCTCGGATGGCGATCAACTTTTCAACGGAGTGGTTCCTCCGCTTCTACTTGACGGGTTTTCGGCCGGAGTCAAGCCCAACTTATGGACCATTATCTCTGTCGGGATTTCAGGCATGTCTGTTGGAGTCCATGCAAATAGGTCAGCCTTCCTTCATAGGAACGCAACCAGTTCATCACGCAGTGGTCCGGTGAGTGAGCCACCGATCTGTACACACTTCTCCGGCTCCTCTGGGTCCAGTGGGATTAGATTCGTGGCTTCACCGGACTGCGCTTGCTGAAGGGTTATCTCGTCTCGATGGTCGACTTTTCCAACTGTTCTAGTGTTGCCACTAGGGGAAACCTGTGACATGTAACGGGTTCGTCCAGTAACTTGGTCGCCCAGCATCTCCTCGACACCGTAGGATGTTGAAAACTTTATTTTGAGGTGTGAAATCGAGGTAACCACCCCAAACACTGTCAAGCATGGTCTGCCCAGTATGACATTATACACTGAGGGTAGTTCGACCACTACGAAGGTGAGCATTTGACTTGCTATTTTCAGATATGTACCCAAGGTGACCTCCAATTGGATAGTCCATTGAACAAGCATGGGCTCGTTGTCGAGGCTGTATAATGAGCCTTTGACAGGTTTTAGTTGATTCTTTTTTAAGCCTAATTTAAAGAATACATTCAAGTAAAGCAAATCTTTTGAATTTTTATTATCGACGAAAACTCGCTTCAACTGGCAGTCGATACTATCATTCGAAACAAGTGTGGATACAATGAGGGGATTAGCATGGGGAGATATTACATGAGCTAAGTCATCATCATTGAAGCTGATGGTGTTGTCCGCCATGCGCTGCTTCTTCCTCCCAGTTAGCTGTTCCTCGCCACCGGATGGGTTTTGTTAGGTCGGGTAGTGACCATGTTAACCACCCCCGCTGCAATCCGATTTCGAGTAGGGGACTGTTCCTGCCCCTCTCCGTCAGCTGCTCAAGAGTTCTGTCCGGAGCTCCGGACGTATTTGGTAAGGTGCCCTCTGCGAATCAGCTCCTTGATCTTCCTCTGTAGCGTCTTGTAGTCCTCAGTCAAATGCCTAGTATAGCGATGAAAGTCGCAGTACTTTGGTTGGTTTCTAGAGTCCTTTAGTGGTTTTGGCCACTTCAAGAAATTCTCTCCGCGGTTCTGCATGAGGACATTAGATCGGGACTCCATCAGAGGTGTGAAGCATGTGGGCCCGTAGTCTCTATGTTTCGGGGGCCCAGTCCTGTCTTGCTTCCGACGGGAGTAATCTGTGCCGTTGTACTTTCTTTTTTCCTCTCCACAGAATGATCGAGGCTGATCGGTCCGCTCTAGGTATTTTGCCTCGTTGGCCTCCTCTGCTGCAGCGTAGGCCCGGGTGATGGATTCCGCTTCCCGGAAGGTTTGGGGATTCTTGTGGGCCAGGTGCTTGTAAAAGTCCCCGTAGGTCAACACGGAGATGAAACTGCCCAGCGTCATCTCCTCCGTGATCCGGGGAATCCGCCTAGCCTTCGCCACAAATCAATCCAGGAATCGTCATGGATTCTCTCCCGGTTTCTGCTTGATGTGGAAAAGATGCCACAGCTGCTTTTCTTCCCACCGGCTTGAGACGTACTGAGCTAAGAAGAGATCCGTGAGCTCACGGAAGCTACTGATGGTGCTAGAAGGGAGGTGATGAAACCAGATTCGGATATCTCCCTTCAGCGTGAGTGGAAAGTAGCAGTACATTGCTAAGTCTTCTAACCCTTGTAGACTTAGATAGGTGTGAAAGTGATCCAGGTGGTCAACCGGATCGCTGCTCCCATCGTATGAGTCAAGGGAAGACATCTTGAACTTTGTGGGCAGTGGACGGTGCAGGATCTCCGCTGTGAAAGGAGATCGTTCCAAGTCGATTGCGCGCTCTTCATCTTGGAACACACGGTTCCAGATTTTGTCCACTCACGGATCTGCGCGAGTGGCGTTTGCTCATCTTTTGGAGTTGAGGTAAGCTCTCAGCTCTATCTTGTCTCTGAAGGGTTCAGCGGCCAGCTGGCTGCTGCCTCTAACAGACCTGGCAGTCCTAGATACTCACTCCTGAACTGTGTTTCTATCTTCGGCCCGAGAATATCGGGGATTTTTTCTCTCCAGACTTTCTCGCAGAGTTGTGCTCCCGAAGCGTTTTTCAGGCCTGTTCTGGCCAGGAACGCGGGAGGTGGCTGGGACTGGATTATTCCGGGATCTCTCGGGCCTTTTGGCCGACTTCTTTTTTCTCTGACCACTTTTTTTGGTGGCCGGTGTAGGGACGGCTGCCGGAGGAGCCGCCTGCAGTCGCTGCTCGTTCTGAGAGCAAAGTATTTGGAGCAGACGCGTGTTGGCCTGCATCTGCTCCATTAGCTGTTGAAAATAGGGCGCTGGAATTCCGCCCGTAGCCCCGTTGACCGTGGCACCAGCAGGGTGGTCTTGGTCGGGGTTGGTAATGTCTCTAGCAGGATTGCTAGCTTGGCCTCTCATATTCACCATTGCGAATGCAGAGTCAAACGGTGAAAAAGAGAGCGTTGTGCAGATTTTTGGTTGGCTTTTGTAAGCGTTTTTCACAGACGGCGCCAATGATGCGTCCTCGGATCCGTACTTCGAACAGATTCGTGCTGTTCCGCTTGTCCTGATTTCGGCTCCATTCGCTGAATTTGGATCTTGCACACTACTAAAACGAACAGGAGGTCAGTGTGTCGGCGAAAAGTTGTCCCAATAAAAACACTCTAATGCTCAAGTCCGTAAAAAGCCTTCGAAAATTGAGAAGGTTACTGAAACTGAGAATTGAAAGAGAGAGAGAGAGAGAGCTAGAGTGTGTAGATCTCTAGATGAAAGATGGGCAATGCCGTCTTCTTGAATCTAGATGGTGGGAAGGCAATCAACGGCTGTCAGAAGCACGTTTTTATGCCTTGGGTTCTTTGAGTGTTAGGCGAGAGTAGAGAATTATAAGTCTATCTCGGTTATCGTTGTGGGCGTTGTGTGAGTAAAAGCTTGCGTGCCTTGAATGAGAATTCTAGGGCTTATTTATGATTGACAAGGTGATCTCCCTCATTTGGAAGGAGTGATCCCCTGCGTGATTCTTGGTTGGCTTGCTTTTTAGAGCTGATGCCAGTTGCCAAATAGACTAAGATAGTTTCCTTCCACGGCGGCCAGCGACTTTCCAAATTGCCCACCTTCCTTCTATGTATTTTACCGTTGGAGTGCCCCAATTGGCAGGAGATTGAAAAAATTTGGTGCCTTCCTTACGAGAAGGACGCCGATTTTGTTAATATCCATTTTGGGAGTCAGATGGGATAGTGAAAGATGCTAGGAGAGCCATTGCTGACCGTCTGATTGATCGTGGGCTCAAGTGGGCCAGGCCCATAAAAAGCCTTTTATTTTTGACCTGTTGCTACAGTGATTCCGGTTAACGCTCGAGTTGACCGTCTACACGGGAGTTAGCCGCCTGCTGCAGTTTAGACGGTCAACGTTGGCGTTGACCGTCTTAAAACTTTCAAGATTGGGGCATTCGCGTCCTGTTGGGCTATTTTAATGTTGACCGTCCGGTAGGCCGTTTTGGGCCTCCATTGACCATGGGTCAGCCCATATTCCGGTGCACCCATCAAATTGAAAAGGCATATGGTTTTGTCTGTT
>JAODPA010064799.1:0-11030 GCA_025585075.1 Nepenthes mirabilis | reverse complement strand
AAACCAGTGATCAAAGATGAAACCGTGAGAACTGTAGGGATCGAGTGATCCCAGTTGCTTTCTATTCCCTGTCCTGTTCCATAATTGTGAAGAGTGTGTGTATCCCCTCTCGTTTCAGTTCTTGTACGTGTCTTTGAGGGGTGTTTATGATTACATTTGCTGAGCTGTTGGCTCACTCTTGCTGTTGTTGTCTCTTTTTTAGATGAGAACACTTAGCTGGCGCATATAGATAAAGCAAGGAGAGGCTTGCTTGATGTGATTGGCTGGACGGCGAGTGATCAAGAGATTTGGACTTAGAGTTGGATCGGACTGTGGACAGCCGCTCGCGGTTGAGCGTGGCTCATCGATGTTGTTTTTATGGTTTTATTATGCTTCCGCAGATGTATGATGATTTAGTTTGCTTCCGCGTCTGTATATACATATGTTTTGATTTTGGTTTCATTAGATGGCATCTCTCTAGATCCAGTATAGTAGGTTGCGTACTGTACTGGAGCCATGGATGATATGGCAGTGTTGTGATCCTGTGTGGCGTGTTGTAGGCTTTGAGTTAAGCCTTTTGTTTAGATGTGTGCTTGTTGCGGGATATTTTAACAGGTTGCATTTCGATTTTCGTCCAGTTGCAGAGGAAACTCTGCCGGATTTTCTGTAGAGTCCATAGTTTAATTATGGGCTCTAGGGTATGTTTAGGCATTGACAGAGGTTATTCAATGGAGAATAATCCGTTCCGTCACATATGCGGTAGTCGATGGGCGACTGTATCGCCGCGGATACTCGACTCCGTACCTCCGCTGTCTATCACCCGAGGAGGCGGACTACGCGCTGAGCGAGGTTCACCTCAGGATTTGTGGATCACACGTAGGCGGGAAAAACCTGGCCTTCAAGATCAAGCGACAGGGCTATTATTGGCTCTCAATGAAAAAGGACACACTTGAGTTTGTGAATAAATGTGAAAGCTGCCAGCTTCATGGCAACCTTCACCACCTGCCGTCCGCGGACCTGAAGTCACTTCAGGCTCCATGGCCCTTCGTGCAATGGGGGCTTGATATACTCGGCCCATTTTTCATTGCTACGGGGCAGAAAAAGTTTATCATCGCGGGCATCGACTACTTCACCAAGTGGGTCGAAGCAGTCCCGCTAGCAAAAATCACAGAGCACAATGCACTGGAATTCCTTCGCCAGGGCATTGTCTACAGGTTCGGCGTCCCAGAGGTCGTAGTAACCGACAACGGGACCCAATTTTTGGAGAAAGCTTCACCAAGTATTGCACCAGCCTTGGGATCAAACTGGTTCACACTTCGGTGGCATACCCCCAGGCCAACGGGTAGGTGGAGGTCACGAACCGTACGCAACTCCACGGGTTAAAGACTAAGCTGGAGGACGTCTGGGGCTCCTGGGCTAATGAGCTCCCCTCCGTCCTTTGGTCTTATCGTACAACCCCGAAAGAACCAACACGCGAGACACCCTTCAGCCTCTGTTACGGGACTGAAGCAGTGATCTCGATTGAAATCAGGCTTTCAAGTCTCAGGGTGGAGTCCTTCGACCCACAAACCAACTCCCAGAAAATCCGGGAGCACTTAGACTTGCTAGAGGAAGCCCGCGACGCCACCAGAATATGGACAGCAGCGTACCAACACCGAGTTTTTCGGTACTAAAATAAGAAGGTGAAAGCCCGACAATTCAACGTTGGGGACTTGGTCCTACGAGGCATCGAGGCCACAGGCAAGCTCGCTGGCCGAAACAAGCTCTCTCCCAACTGGGAGGGGCCTTTTCTTGTCTCCGCCGTCCTGCGCAACGGAGCATACAAACTCCGGAACCAGGATGAAAAGTTGGTCCCGCGAACGTGGAACGCAACCCACTTGAAACGCTACTTCCAATAGGGAACCCAGGTACGCACTCACTCACTTATGTGCATTCATTCGCATGCTTGTTTTGATTTGATAAAATAAGGGATTTATTTAGCATATAGAATCCTAGATTGTATATGAACTGTGTTTGCCTTGCAGGATTACCCGACCTAGACTACCCCTAAGTCGGGAGGGTCTTCACCCTCTCGTTAAACCCTAGTCATCTAGGTGGCCCAAAAAGTGGTCTGAAACCCTGGTCATCCAGGTGGCCCATAAGCGGTCTTAAACTCTAGTCATCTAGGTGGTCCATGAGCGGTCTAAAACCCTGGTCATCCAGATGGCCTATGAGTGGTCTGAAACCTTGGTCATCCAAGTGGCCCGTGAGCGGTTTGAAACCCTGGTCATCTAGGTGGCCCATAAGCGGTCTGAAATTTTGGTCATCCAAGTGGCCCGTAGCGGTCTAAAAACCTTAGGGGGCAAGTATGACACATGCGACGACCTCCTCTCGGGGAGCAGCAACGTCAGTCAACGACGGTCGAAGGGAGAATCATTTCTTCTCCAACATTGGCAGCCCAAGTCTTCACTTGTACGGTGCCACCAGGCTGGTTAATACAACCACCTGTCCAACTTAAGAATCTTACTCCTTAGGCAGCCAGCCAACCAGGTTGGCTATCCCACGTACTAACCTTCTCGACGAAAGGATAGTGTGATTAAAGAATAACGAAAAGCGTACCTTCTCTAACACTAACTGTCCAAGTTTCCACTTGAACAGCACCGCAAGACTGGTTAATGCAACCGCCTGCTAAGCCAAGGGGCTCAACTCCTTAGGCAACCAAACAACGTTAACCGGCCAACTAGGTTGGCCGCCTGACGGCACAACATAAACATACACAAAGCAATAAAAGATAATGGACACCGAACTGAAAAGGATTCCTGTTTTATTGCTCATGAAGTATATTACAATTTATATAAAGTCCAAAAAGCAAAAGAAGTACAAAAGGCTATAGGGGCGGCGGACCACCCTGGCTGTCTTGGGGCTCTCCCTCCAGATCTTCCTTGCGTTGCGCTACGCAGTTTCTCTGATTTATAAACTCCACTGGAAAGTCAGGAATGATAAATCACGCCACGCGCCGCCCAATATTGAGCCCCTCCAACAGCCGGGCGTACAGTGCGCCCCCGACCTCATGGAGGCTCATCCGAGTGGCCAACTCGTTCTCTGCGGCGGCGGGTCGATCTGAAAGGCGTTTGTTGCTCGCCTTAAGTCGATCATCCTCCTCCTTCAAGCGAGCAACTTCTGCCTTCAGCTCAGCGTTCTCTGCCTTTAACTTAGCGTTCTCTGCCTCCACGTCCGCCACAACAGCCTCAAGAGTGGTAGTCTGCTCTCGGAGCTCCCCTCCTGAGGCGGCTAGCTTGGCCTCTAGCTAGGCTATCTCAGCCTCTCGATCTGCAATGATGCGATCACACTGCTCTATTTTTCGGGAGACAGCTGAGGCCAATCTTCTTGGCTGCACAGGACAAAAACAAAGGGTGAGTCCATAAATACAAGGGAGAAAGAAATACAAGGGAGCCGTTGCAGAAGTCATACCTCATAAGTCTTCCTATAGGGCCTCACGAGCCTGGACTCCAGGCCTAGTCCAGCTGGCGGTGGAATAGGAGATGACGAGCTAGGAGCACCCTCTTGCGCCAAGCACGCCGCTGCCTCATCCAAAATACGCTCCAAAAACTCATCATCATCAACGGCAGCGGCGGGTTCCTCAGAGGGCTCCTCTCTTGCAGCCTCTGGAGCAGTCGTAACGGGCTTTTTCCTCCTAGCTGCCTTTGGAGCAGCTGCTGGTGGATCAACCCTCGTTGACGGCTCCACAATATAAACGTGCGAACCCTCAGGCACGTCGCGAGCTGGCTCCTCCGACGATTCCATCCTGACAGCGCCTGGAACCACCTTCATTGCGGGCTGGGCCAGGATGACTCCTCCGGCCTCTGCCAACCTATCCACTCCAGAAGTGCTGCCGGATCTGCTGAAGATCCCGGCAGCCACCAGGTCAATCTGTGACGAAGACGATGAGGGCGTACCAGTTACCCTCTCAGCAGCTTCCTCCGAGGGCCTTGGGCGGATGATCACACCCCTTGAGTCTTCACGTCTCATCATCATAATCGGAGGATGCGGCTTTTGAGTCGGTGATGGTGGCCCCCAGTTAGCATTCTTGGTCTCTGCCCGGGAGACCAAGAAGTCCCTCCTAAACTCGTCAGGGTTGAGCCGTATGGCCTTGGTCAACCAGGCATACGCGGCGCTCTCTGCCGGAGACGGCGTACCAAGGTACGCCTCTGGAACCTTGCCCCAACTCCTCGCAATAGGCCACTTCTCTCCCACTTTTCCAAAAAAGAACCGGTTTTTCCAATTCTTCAGAGAATCATGAATGGCCTTGTTTATTTTCATTCCCGCACGGGGGCTGAGTGAAATCCACTCCGCCCCCTGGGTCACTTTAAATATAACTTTAACCCCAGACATCCTAAATTTCTGGTCAAGCCTCCGGGCAAAAATGCATAAAGTACAAACGTACCTCACCGCATTGGCATGGAGCTGGGCGATGGGTACTTGTAGAGCCACCACGATCGATTCCAACTCCTCCGGCAAAGGCAGACGGAAGCCGCTCCTTAGATGGGCCTCGTAGACAGTAATATACCCCTCCGGTGAGGAAAAAGCTTTATCGTCCTCGCCCGGAACCCTCCAGGCCATCTCTTTGGGGATGTTGAACTCGACGCACAGAGCTTTGACATCATTCTCCCTCAGAACGGACGAGAAATCGGCCACGGAAGCCATGATCAGGAAAAGCTTTAGGGTTTCTTTAAAGGCACTTAGCTGAGAAACAAGAACGGAGAAGACGACGGTTTGAAGGCGTAACTGATTTCAAAATACGGAGGAGAAACTTATGTGCCAAGCATGCAAAGGACGCCGTCAGTCTAGCCACGTGTCGCCTTCCAACTTGACCCTGCAAAAGGACGGATCTCTGGCGCATTAATGACCAGGATCTCCGCCTAACCAAAGGGAAACACGTGTCGTACTCTGTCAGGCAAACCGGCTAGTGGCCACGCAAGACGCGCCTAGAATTGGCCAAGACGGTCAACAATTCTGGTACTCCGAAATTGACCAGGACGGTCAAAAATTCTGGTACTCCGGAATTGACCCAGACGGTCAACAATTCTGGTGCTCCGGAATTGACCGGGACGGTCAATAATTTTGGTACTCCGGAATTGATCAGGATGGTCAACAATTCTGGCACTCCGAAATTGACCAAGACGGTCGACAATTCCGGTCAAACTCACCTTCACGTTCTTTGCGAATTCCCAAAAGAACCACAAAAAAAGGAAAGGCACCCCATCATGAACATACTGGAGGCCAGAAATCTGGCCACCAGCATGGGGGCCTAGTGATGGGTACACCAGTAAAGTGCTGGCCCAAAGAAAGCTCAACGGAAGTTCAAGAAGGCCAGTCAATATTTTTGACGGCCTAGTGAGAAAACAGGCCCAGAAATTGAAAAGTTCAGGACGGTCAACGTTGGCATTGACCGTCTTGACGGCCATCTTACTCGCAGATGATCAACGCAATGTTGACCGCCCTTGCGTGGCTCGATTGGGCCTTTAGAAGCTTTGCTACAGTGATGGGCCTATTCCATTTTGGCTCACAGCCCATCAGTTGCTCGCCAGCCACTCTCCCTTCGTTCTCCACGAATGCGGCCAACACGCTGACGGTCAACTTAGACGTTAACTATCTGCGCCCTACACATTGGGCCCAAATAGCGCTTATCTACAGTAATGGGCCTGCTCCGTTTGGGCCCACCACTCATCAGACGGCCAACCACAGCTTTCCAAGCGTCCTCCATGATCTTAATTCACACCAGAAAGGATATTAACAAGATTTACGTCCTTCAAAGAAGAAAAGCGTCAGATCTTCCCAATTCCTTGCCAGCCAAGGCACCCAAACGGTAGTATGCTAAGGAAAGAAACCAACGGGGGAAAGTGGTTGACCGCCTCACAAGGAAACAATCACAATGAGCACGGCAACCGGCATTTGCTCCAGAAGGCAAGCCTGCCGGCAAGTCAGGAAGGCAATCGCTCCTTCCAAAGAAGGAGGATTGGCCTCTCAGTTACAAAAGAAGCCATTGAATCGTTATTCAAGGCGCGTTCTCTTTGACGCTCTCATTGACGCTTCCAGACAGGAACTCAATCAGCCTTTCAAGCAATACGAATAAGTGCTCTAAGTGCTTCAGCCTTCTCTTCAACCTCCCTTCTCCAAAGAACCCTTAGGCAACAAGCGAGCCCTTGCGGCCGTTTACTGCCTTCCCACCACCCAGGTTCAAGAAGACCTCACGTCTCTCTTATATCCGGGTCAAACACTCAAACTCTCAGCTCTCTCTCTCTCTCTATTTTCAGTTTTTTCTCTTTGAAGACTGTTTTACTGACTTGAGCGTCGGAGTATTTTCGGTGGGACAACTTCCCGCCGTTAATGCCGACCTCTTGTTCGTTTTAGTGGTGTGCAGGATTCGTACTCAGTGAATAGAGCCGGTTCAAACTATCTAGAAGAATTTGAATCTGTTCGAAGTCGGATCCAGGTATGCATCAAAAGTATAGAATGAAAATTTTAACATCTAACTATAGAAAATACAGTAAAAATATAGAAAAATTAGTATGCAATGGTTTTATCTTAACATGGGAGGTTATTTACTGAAATTTATGACATACAACCATACATATTTTAAGTCTACAATATATAGTAACAAGAGATATGAGATTTATCTCATATATGACCACCAAATCCTAAATCTAGCACATACATGGAGAAAATCTGAAATTTCAGCTTACTACATGGATTTTTAGAACATAAAAAATATACCTTCAACAATTACTTCAACATACAACAAAGTTATTCACAAAGTTAAACATGTAGGAGTATAATATCAAAATTTTAAAATATAAATTGCAGAAATCAGCCAATTTACACACCATCCATGAAATTAGACAGATTTTATAAAATTTCTCAACAAAATGAAGAAAAGATTGACATACATGCACATAATAACACAATAGCTTTGAAAATCAAGACATGCGTAAACATTGATTGTTATAATTTCAAAAATCATGACATGTATGAGTATCAGAATAAAAAATATTCAAAAATTCAGTAAAGGAATAGCAACAAGAGAAGAAAAAGCTTATAATGCACTTGTCTTAGCTTGATTTATCCAAATTCTCACTTCGATCGCCTTGATTTCGAACTATTGGAGCCTTTTCTCTCTTCTCCTCTTTCTTCTCCTCGGCTCTCTCTCTTCCTCTCAAAATTACCATAAAAATGACAATTTTTTGAGTGCAGGGTCCTTATATACCGATTGGTGCTCGAACACGGGTCGGGTGCGCCTCATGTGCGAATGTTATACTTTTGGCCCCTTAGGTGCGAGTCGAGCGAGCCCCAAGTTGGTAGGCTTTGGATTTCGTGCCGAAGGGCCTCTTAAGGCGAGCATCGAGCACACCTAAAATATGGAGGTTCTAGATTTTGTGCTGATGGCACACCTTAGGCGAGCTTGGAGCGCATGTGTTCATATTTTTGTGCTGATAGGGCGCCGCAAGCCTGCCTCGAGCACCCTATGGCCATAGGTTCATTATTTTGCACTTAAGGCGTGCCTCAAGCCTGTATTTGATGCGTGAACCATCCGAGCCCATATTTTAACACTTTGATCCAATTTTTTATATTATCTGATATCAAATTCAGTTATATTAGTTTAATTAATTACAATTAATATAATTTAAAAACTCGAACCTTATACAATTGATACGTTGGGAATTCCGATGAAGATGATATTCAAAAGTTGGGCATCACCTCAGGGCATAAGCTTATCTTGCAAAAAAAAGTACAAAATTATTCCGTTGAGAAATGTATAGCCATACATAAAGAATTTAAGAAATTGACTAATACTAGTTTTATTCAAGAAGTTAAGTACCTGTAATTGCCATCCAAAGTCGTCTTAGTGAAGAAGAACAATAAAAAGTGAAAGATGGATGCCAACATCACATACATAAATAAAGTATATTCAAAAAATAGGTTTCTACTCCCTAATAATAGACCAATTGGTAGTGTCTATATTAGGTCATTAAATATTAAGCTTTAGGAATACTCACTTAGGATAAAATCAAATCTAGATGGACCTAGAAGGTGAAGAAATGATTTCATTTATGATAGATTAAGGGATATAACTATACAAAGTGATGCGTTTCAATCATAAAACTGCTAGCATCACCTATCAGAGGGTTGTAAGCAAAATGTTCAAGTAGTAGGTTAGCTGCAACATGAGATTTATGTGCATAATGTCTGTCAAGAGAGTGTACTTTAATGACCAAATTTGCTATTTGGTTGAAATATTTGACGTACGTCAAATTTATTAAATGAAATTGAATCCAACTGTATGTTTGGGGGCACTATAGGGACATTTTTGAGTTTTATAAGCTCTGATTATGACATAGAAGCTAACTCATAAAAATCAATACCATCATGGGTATGAAACCACTATGGTTGATCCAAGACATCTAGCAGCTTTTCATATGGTTAGTAGAATTGTTGCAATTTATGGCCAAACTTTCGAGAAAATATCTACCATTATTAAAGACTCTAAGAGGAATCAAGACAAATGGATTCAATTGATGAACGAGTACCAACAAGCCTACTAGAATCTAAAGGAATATTTAACACATCCACTCCTACTATCCTTGTTACATCCCGGATGCTTTTGATTTAATTTGTTGAATAAGGTATAAATATTTTCTATGATAATGCATTACTTTTAGTAATAATTAATGTAAAAAAATTAATTTAATTAGTTAGTATTGAAAAACTTGTGGATAATTATCATTTAGAATTAGTCATTAGTTAGACCAAAACTAAGTTGGACTTGGCGTTAGAAATGGTTAGTGAAAATCCTCCCTAGGACATTGTTACCTAGCATATAGAATAACTTTAGACTAGTAAACTAGTATTTTGGTTTAGGTTTAGAAAATATGATTCTTCAATTTGGTTTAGAAGTTTAGACTTGAATGCCCTTAATAGACGCATAAGATCCTGAATAAGATAAGATGGATAAATCATAATCGATATTATTACTAGAATGCCTTGATAAATTAGAGACAATTAGATTACATTCCTAATTGAGGTAACAAACTTATTACATTAGTTGTTGTGGACTCTTATGTGCTTGCTTAAATTTATAGAGTTAGTTCCCAAGTTATTTTGTAAACCAATTTGGCTAAATTTAGAAATTAGCTTATTAAGAACCTATTCCTTAGCAAACTAATTTAACTATAAGTTCTAGCATCTAATATGGATGTTATAAAAGATTTGAGAGAATAGCATAACCATAAATTGTATGATTAACAATACAATAATGAGGAGAAAATTGGAAATCATGACTGGCTTAATTGGAATCTAAATAGGAGATTGTTATTGAAATTTATAGTTTTGTAAAGTGGATAAAAGAGATTAGGAGGCTAAGTTGATTTTGTACTTGTGGAGGCAAGAATTTTGGTGCAAATAAATAGAATTAATTTGAGAAGATTTGGGAGAAAATTATGGAAAATCAAATCCTGCTTGAACCTAGCCACTTTTCAAGCTTGGACCCCACTTATGGAAGTTATGAAGGGATGAATTTATAACTTAACCAAGCTTTGTGACTTATTATAGTTAGTCAATTGAAGGTCTATTTTTATAAAAAATCATCTTTAGAAATCCTAATTACGTGCACTCACTTTAAAACTTGATTATTGTGGAGTATTTTTAGAGAATATTAGTACATGATATAAGTTAGTAATCCCTTAGTTATTTTTATTGACACTTCTATAATAGTGCTTGGCTACTCAGGATGAGATAGTTTTGCTAGTTAGTAAACTCCTTTGTCTAAGTTTAGAAGTTAGCTATTTTTTTAGGCTAATAATTACATTGATGAAATTATTTAGAATGAATGATATGGCTCGACCAAATGAAGTTATTTTAAAAATAATCAGTCAAAGATGATATTAAATTAGGTGAAAAGAAAATAGGAGTGAACCGACTATTCTAATTTTACATTTTATTGCCGCCACAACAACGAAAATTAAGGTATATTGGTAGCTTAATCTTAGGGAGTAGGACCAATGGAGTTAGAAGACATGTTGTTGTTGTTAATTCTAGGAATAATAGATTCAGTGATACCGGTAACAAAAGTATTTAAGAGTTAGCTAAAATTAAGGGCTCGGTTTATTAAGGAGGAAAATCATCAATCTACTTCCACCGAGACTATTATCAAGCTGCCTAATTTGCATGCAACTTAAGAGCAAGTTATTAGTAGGTTAGCTTAATCTTTTGTAATTAAAATTAGGTGGTTAATCAGCTGAATTTTACTTTAGTTTAGACTAAATTGGAGTATGACATCTTAGCCACTTTTTCCTCCATATTTTGAATAGATAGGGAAGGAAAAATCACCACTTAACTTTTATTATTTCAAATTTTCTCTTTTTTTTCACATTTATAATTGTCATCCAAGTGAAGAGGAGGGGAAAATTGACAATGGGGGAGAGAAATCTGAAGGCAAGAAAGAAGGAAAAGTGAGAAATAAATATCTTAAGAGATCTCTTCATAAGGAAGGCACAAAACTTCTACTTATCCAATGGATGGTATGGCACAAGGAGGTTGACAGGCCACAGGAAATCTCTTATGTTTTTCTTCACTCTCATACCTCAAGGGACAAAGCTGCCATTTTTTTCTATCTTTTTTCCTCTTTAGTGTCTGAAATGATGTGGGAAATTAGGTTTTGAAATCTTAAGATAGAGGGTGGCTAGCTTCCTTAGGTAAAGGGAGGGAAATCCTAGCTTCTAAAGAGGTCCAATCAAAAAGCAATTAAGTGTGACTAATAGTGATCCTTTCCATAGTTATAAAAAAGAGGATGTACAAAATTTTAAAGGGGCTGCCAAAATCATCAGGAGAAGTGAGTTCTTCAATGGAGGAGAATTAGGTTAAAACTAAGGTTTTAGCTGCCAGGGTTTTCATTTAATGGAGGAGAATTAGGTTAAAACTAAGGTTTTAGCTCCTAGGGTTTTCCTTTCTCCTAATTTTGACGTTTTGATGCATTAATTTAATTAATTTTTAACTTATAATCACATTCAAATATATTT
>JAODPA010064788.1:0-11030 GCA_025585075.1 Nepenthes mirabilis | reverse complement strand
TCATCCGCGACCAACTTAAGTAAGATTATAGCATAAACATTGTTATTAGAGTGAGTAGTAAGGTTTAGATTGTGCCCAATCTATGCCCCATTTACTCCATGCAAGATCATATTATACTTGCCACAGCATGCACTCAACTGGACAATAGCAACTTAACCTTTCTGAAGGGACCTAAGAAACCTCACTTGGTACACCGAGAGAAAGCATATAGCTCGAAGGAGGGATGCTTCGGGCACAGATCTATCCAGACATATAAATTAGTTCTCTTCAATAATATATGTCAAAACTATAAAAGGTAAATAATAAGTTTTAAATTCAAATACTTAAGGCCAAAAACCTTAAGAAAGTTGGCTCACAGACAATCAAGTCACAACCTCTACATTAGGGGATTCAAATGGACATTTGGAGTTGGCAAGAGAATTCGACTTTATAATGAAAGTGGATTGGAAATGAGGCCTCATCAGCACGCACACAAATGAAATTATCCCCGGGAGAAATTAATGTGATGGATCATATCATGCCCAATAACAACAGAAAATTCGAGCACAATTAATGGGAAAAAATGGGAGGGCTCTGCCTGAAAATTCAAGGGGCACATATCCCATAGAGTTTACATTGTGAATATACACCCATATGGAGTAATCAGTCGGGTAATCTGATGTCAAATTTTACTGTAAACTCTTAAAAGGAAGGCATAAACATGATGAAGGTTCCTGATAAACATATGAAAACTTAAGGTCATTTTTTTCAATTACTTTTCAAAGATGGCTTCTAAGAAACAAACAAAGTGAGAACAAATAATTATCTATAACAGATAAATGTTTAAGCTAAGTTTTTTATTTAACAACTTCATTTAGGAGATAAACCAAACTTTTTTATCATATGATTTAATAAAATATCTTAGATAATTGTCGAATTAGTAGATATATGTATGTGTAAAGTTCGCATTTTTTATTTATGATAATTGTGGTTAAATAAGATGATATAATTAAAATTACGGTCATTGGATGTGAAAAAAGTGTGGAGAGAGTCGGTCTTGGGCAGGGTTCGGGCTGCGTCTAATTTCAAGTGGCCTTGCACCCGAGTAGCACCCGACTGGTGCTTGTGCACCAATTTGGGTATTAAAAGCCCGCATGCTCAACTTTCATCATTTTTTGGCAGAAAGAGAGGAGAGAGAGGGAGCGCGCTGGTGATTAGAGAGAAGAGGAGATCGAGGCTCTCAGGTCCGTTTTCGTTGTGGAGTTAGTTGAGAAACTTATAGGTCGAGTTGAGATAAGTGCACTCTTATACTTTTCTTTCTCTTTTCGCTTGTTTTTTACCGTTTCTTTCGAGTATTCTTTTTCAAATACTCCTCCAAATTTAGATTTTGAAGTACTCATGTAACAAATATGCATATATGTCAATTTGCTTTCCAATTTTGAAATATATGTATGAAAAATATGTATATATGTCGATTTTAACGTCTGATTTTGAAGTTTATATGAAATATTGTGTTTAATCGGAAACCCTAACCCCATGCATGCCATGATTTTGAGTATTATGATGTTTTACCACTTGTATTTTTTATATGATATTTTGCATGTCCATGTGATTATATTAGATCCTTTAATGTGCAAATTTCTTTTTTAAAATGTCCCATATGTTAAGTATATGAACTAATATTATGACAATTGTTCATTTTGTATATTTTTATGGAAATTCTTGATATTATTTGGAACCTCGAACCCTAAATTTGAAATTAGTTTATGAAAATTGAAGGATTAAGTGTATATTATACATATGAAGCGGAAAGTATATAGAATTTAATATTTATGGTTCAAAAATGATAATGTTTCTATCTTGAACAATAAGGTAAAAGTTTTCTAAATTTCATGTCAATTTATGCATGTATTGAAAATTATGTGAATATCATTTAACAAGAAAGAAGTACATATATATGGAAAAGAATTATGAAAAAATTTCTACAATTATGTTAAAAAATTATGAACTGTTTTTCAAAAGGGTAAAAATCAAGAATGTGTGAAGTTAGGTGTAGAATTCTCTAAGAAGTTAAGAAGTTAATAAATTGGACCAATAAATGGTCAACAGATAGTATATTTTGGCATGTCTTAATATACTATAGTGAAAAATTGTTATTTGCTAAGGAACGCTTTGAGGCTAACGCCCTATCTATAGGGTTATATGTAGACTGTCCGCCTCTAAATTTTAAATAGGAGGAGAAGACTTTTGATTGTGTATGAGCAAATATAATTCAGATTTCGATCAATTACTCCTTTAACTAGTAATGCCTATTGGCATTGATCCCCAAAGAAAAGTAAATTTTCAGCACGATTTGATAAGTAAGATAATGAAAGAATAAGACAAAAAGTTTTGAATGTATTATGAAAGTATTTTTTGATAATATTTTATGACTATCCTTTTATCCCTATTTTTTTTAATATGTATTGTTATATTTTTAATATAAAGTATGCATATTCCTTCGTATAATGTGTCTTATTGATCATTTTGCTCACTTCTTTACTATTTTTACTAATCTTTAGATGTGTAGAAAATGTATGAGTTCTTGTCTGGTGAGCATGATTAGAGATTTGGAAGAATTTAAGCTTTTTGGTTCTGTTGTTTAGATATTTATATTTTTGGATAGGTTTAGACTGTATTATTTATTGTAAATCAATTAGTTTGCTTCCGGACATGGTTTTGATTGTATTATGAATTTTCAGATAATATAGTTAGCTCGTGTGGCATTTTTGTGTTATTCGGAGTTGTCAGTTTTGTGTTTGATCATGGATATGATTATTATTTATTGTGCTAGATTACTTTGTGGAAGTGAAACAGGATGCTTCTCGTTATGCAGGCTATGGAGGAAGTTGTTATGGACGATTTATGTTATTTAACGTCTTTCGGGTAATATTTATTGTATCTAGATGTTGTAATTTAGTTTAATTTTAATTTCGAATGACGGATGTAAAATAAACAGGTTATAACCGATATTAGAAGGTTGAGTTGTTGTATTATGGAGTATGGTATTGGATATTGTGTCCTGATGGTCTTGGACAGATTATTTTATGTGTAAAATTGTCGTTATGGTGCAAGAAAGTATTTTTGGTTCCGCAATATTATTGGATATATATATATATATATGTATATGTTGGATTGATATTTTTGCAGGCATTTCTCTTTACTAAAGATCCATCGTAATATTTTTGGGTTGGTGTTGGAGCAACCGATGTTGTGACATATTTTTAAATCTTATGAATGTTATTTATTCATTATTTTGAGGTCTATTGAAATACCTCGCGTCTAATAAATTTTCTTTCAGCCATATGGTTAATTATCTATGATGTGAGGTAATTGATGGGATTTGGGAGGCATTTCGTCACAAGTTGTATCAAAGAAATTGTAAGGAGATGCCTTAAGGTCTAATTTAGGTTGATATTGATTCGAGGCCTAAGTTGATTGATTTTAGCTTGGAGTTTAGGTTTGATTGGTTTTGGGTTGAGGTTCTCAGTCGAGTAATTTGCTAAGGTGGGATGATTTAATCAGATTATTAATGTGTTGGGGATGGAATTAAGAGGTGGCAGAGTGCGAAAACTATAATGGACTAGGTACTCGCCTGGACTAGAAATAAGAATGCTGGAATAACATGGCAAGTATGACGGATAAGGTGGAATCGGTCACTTGAGGTTAGTATAACTTGGAGTCAATTCCTGGTGTTAGGAAATCCAAGAATGTTAATTTATAATCGATTTATTAATGATTTAGTTGCTTAAATTTTTGGGTGGTACGGATCTTGTAGAGGTTGAAATATAAACCATGAAAATTAAAATGGTGGTTACGGTGATCCAACGTTTGGGAAGAGATATGGTAATAGCTGCCTCGTATAAGTTAGAAGGTGAAGCTAATTATGAGTGGTTGATAGGAAAAGAGTCATGGGTTTGTAGGATAAAGAGATATCGTAGAATCTGTTTGTGGGTACTTTTAATGGTAAATATTTTTCAATGAGTTCTTGGAAGCATGTTTCAATTATAGATAGTTTGGCCACATAATCGAGGATTGTCTTTATCCCATGGATTAGACAGTGAAGAAGTTCAGTGCATTGGATCAAGGTTTCACAGTGATGGCACAAGGTATAGAGGTGTCGTTTACTGTGGTGGTAGGTAATATTTTTAAATTTTGATATTTCAGTATGTGTATTATTTTAGATTCAGAATCTATATTTTCACTGTGTTTTCTAAGTTTATTCACTTTTGAGGATCATAGACTTTGTGCTAGCTGTATTGATATTTATGATATTTTATTAGGTTCGTAAATATGATTGATTTGGTAGATTTGATTTTATTTGTGGTGCCTAGCTTTGATATGACATTGGGAGTGATTTGGTTGGTGAGTTGTCATGCTAGTACGAATTATATTGGTAAAGATATTATATTTTGCAATTGGGTTGTGAAAATTTGAGTATGAGGCAGAATTGATCTAGTGGCGACGAAATTAGTATCGTTTTGCCTACAAATTATTCAAGAAGGATATGTGTTGAGTTTATTTAGTATATGTGACTACATTCGGGGGTCATTCGGTGGTCATTAAGAACTTTTTCTGTGTAAGAATTTGAGGATGTTTATTGGAGGAAAATGTTACCCTGACTTATCTTCTTATTGGAAATTTAGGTTGCTGTTAAGGTTGTGCCGGGATCGACACCAATTATTTTGGATTCCATATATAGAATCGAGAAAGTATCGGTTGGGTACCCGTTGTGGGATGCTTTAGAACTTTTGGGGTGAGTAAGATGAACTGATAAGGTTATATGTGGATGATTAAAAACTTAGGTTATTCAGGGGATAAATGATTTGATAAGTGCATATCATTTATTTGATCTGTTACAAGGGTTTGATATTTCCTAAGATCAATCTGTATTCAGAGTGTTGTCAGTTGTGGATAATCGAGAATTATACCCATGGTAACCTTCAGAATAAAAATACAACTGTTACCAGTTCTGATAGTGCCTTTTGGGTTTGTGGTTTCATCAACATTTTTGTGGATTTTATGGATTAAATCTTTCGGCTATATTTAGGTCAATTTTGTGATGGCCTCATTAATGAATTCAAAGAATTATGGGAGTATATGAACTCTATTTGAGAACTGTATCATTGATTGTGAAAGGTAGTAAGTCGTGTGCATAATTGAGAAAAGAATGTGAGTTTGAGAAAGTGTCATGTTGAGCATTCGGTAGCACGATTGTGGATCTGCAGAATATTAAAGCGGTGATTAATTTGGAAAAGACTGATTAATGTCGTGAAAGTGTGAGATTTTTTTTGGGTCTTGCCGAATCCATTAAGTTATCCGTTAAGTATTCTTTGAGGATTGCAGTGTCCGTGGGGGTATTTGGTTTGGAAGCGATTAGTATTCGTCTTAATTAGATATGTGATGATAGCTTTTAAGGAATGAAAGGTAAATTATCGGCCATATCGTTTGGTTTGATCTCTGATGGATCAAGTGAATGGTAGTAAAATATGATACTTTTGAGGAAGATGTAGGATTGTGTTTTCCTGCAACGTGTATGGGTAGTTGTCCCTGAGTTAATTCGGTGGGAAGTCTATGACAAGAATATCTCCAAACCATGAGTTAGTGGTTGGGATTTTCGCTTTGATGATTTATAGGTGTTGCTTATATGGATATAGTTATCGTCTAATTGATTCTAAAGGTCTGAGAAGTTGTTTCGCAAAGAGGAAATGATCATGCAGTAGTGCGAGTGGGTAAATTTGCTTAATGATTGTGAAGGTGAATTTCTGTGTCTTTCAAGAAAAGCGAATATTATTACCGATAAATTGGTATCGGGAGTCTTCGGATTTGGAATCTTTGATATTTCGTAGGAGATATTGAAGGGTGAGCCGCAAATAGATCTTAATATCGAAGCAAATGGTGTAAAGACCTGAGCACGAGTCCTCAAACCTAGCCCGAACCGTCCAAGTAAAAATTCTCAAATCATCCGAAATCCTCAATTATACATCATAAATTATAACGTCAATCAATATAAATAAACTCAAAATCATCAAATTACTAAATTTATGATACCATAAATGATCATCATAATTTCATCATTAAATAAACACCCATAATAATAATACACTACTGAAAATACAAATCATCGGTTATTATAATGTCAAGTCTTTAGGAATATAATCTCGGTAAATATCTAAAAGCTAATGAACCAATAAATAATATCAAATCTCTTATCATGGAATCCTCAATTTTTGAGATTACCTTTATCTGGATTCTACATGACGATATGCTATCCCTTCTATTTCGACATCAATCTGTCTGCTCTGAAACTAATAAAATATAAAAGTGAGTCAATATCCAACAAGTAATTAATATCAACAATAGAAGAATACGAGTAAACATCTCGGATAATAATAACAAATATAAAAATACCGTATGATATACCAACCGCTGTCTGAACCTCAATAACCTATCGTGTCTACGACCGAAAAGTTATAAGAATAATTGGATAACAGGAATGCAAAATGGATTCCATAAAATCTGATCCTTAACTCAATACGAGCTCACAACTTTATGAAATAACGATAATCTCTATGATACGAGATAATAATGATCTGCATGGACTTTATTTTGCTATAATGAACCAAATGCTGCATATTTATGCCTTCAAATGGTTGGGTGAGTACCACGAGGTTACCTGATATCCATGGTATTTCCACTACCCCTATAGTCCTCCCAAAGGTTGCATCCGTAGCATACTTATACCATCTTCAATACCCCTTACTAATGATATCCTTGATATCATCATCTATGGTGGCCACTAGGTTATAAACATCCATCCTCAAGAGTAACAAACTCGACCAATTGTACGAGATAATAAGAGTACGATTATTGGCTCAATTTGAGGTCGTAACTATATGAGATAATAAGAATTTTTCTGGATCTTATTTGTGACGGAACGGATTTTTTTTTTGATTCCGTCATTCATAACACAATTGAAAACCCAACTAAACCAATTGGGTGTAACACAGGATCACAGATGACATCTAGGACCCATATACTTTTAATCATAATAAGTATAGCGGAAATTATTCTAACACTTGCGGAAGCATTCATATTCATTCCAAAATATTCATTTCCGAGTATATAGCCAAAAATGTTTAACCATAGAAGTCCATCAAGTCATTACAATAATACTTCTCCAGAATAAGCTTCCGAGGTCTTTAATAATCCTTCAGACAAGTTCTAATCACTCCAACTCGTCAGGCACAAGTTCTAAAACTTCATCTGTAGAGAAAAAAATATAAAACAGTGAGCCGAGACCCAACAATGTACATGCATATGAACTGTAAAACGGTTATGCCAAAACGATCATATAACCATGCAGAACCAGAACGTTTTAAAACATTATCTGAAAAAATAGTAAAGACATACTATAACGATATTAAATCTCATGCTTCATAAATCGTACTATAGACTGTAAAACAATAACTTAACTGATGCATGGTAAAACTGAAAACAATACTCTATACTGTTCACTGACATCTTTTCACTATATGCGATTCATTATCATCTTTTCATCAGATGATACTCTATCATCTTTTCACTGTACAATACATTTTCATCTTTTACTGTGACATATCTTAACAATTTCAGACCCTGCCAGTATACCCTACTAGCGGAAGGGGCGAATGATCGAGGATAAATTGTATTCAATTCACACAATCCAAGGCCTATCATGTCATATATATATCCCATCTCGAGGGATATCTGTACTGTGTGCCACCCGAAGATCGGCCTATCATGTCATATATATTCCATCTTGAGGGATATTTATACTGTGTGCCACCCGAAGGTCGGCCTATCATGTCATATATATCCTATTTCGAGGGATATCTGTATTGTGTGCCACCCGAATGTCGGCCTATCATGTCATATATATCCCATCTCGAGGGATATCTGTAATGTGTGCCACCCGAAGGTCGGCCTATCATGTCATATATATCCCATCTCGAGGGATATCTGTACTGTGTGCTACCCGAAGGTCGGTCTATCATGTCATATATATCCCATCTCGAGGGATATCTGTACTGTGTGCCACCCGAAGGTCGGCCTATCATGTCATATATATCCCATCTCGAGGGATATCTGTACTGTGTGTCACCCGAAGGTCGGCCTGTGTTCCTCCTGGCTTAACGCCCTTGAGGACAGGGCGGACCATGAATCGCTCCATAGATAGAACTATCCTCGATTACCACCGTAAGTTCTAAGGCCTCATCCAAGAACTTACCTGAACTGTAGTCAGTCTCAGGTCCCAAATAACTGTAACGGAAATCATATCCTTAAAGCTAATTTTAAATTACACTTGAGGCCGGTTTCGATTTCATGGCGTAAAATATACTTGGGGCCGGTTTAGATTTTATCAAGGAAGGGCCGGAGCTCTTTTCTTGTTAGGGGAGCCGGTTTCATTTTAAGTACAGAGCTGGAATTCATTTTCAGTATAAAAAGCCGAAGTTCTTTTTCTTAAAATGTCGGAGTGTTCAAAAGCCGGAGTGCTTTTTCTCAAAAAGTCGGAGTGCTTTTTCTTTAAAATCGGGGTGCAAATTCCTTCTTCAAAACCGGAGTGACATTCCTTTAAAACCGGAGTGCAAATTCCTTTTTAAAAACCGGAGTGAAATTCCTTTAAAACCGGAGTGCAAATTCCTTTAAAATCGGAGTTCTTTCTTTCATAAGGGTCGGAGTGAACTAACTTAAAAGCCGGAGTTCTTTTTAAAAGAAGCTGGAGTGCTTTTTGGACGGAGTGCCCTTTGGACGGAGTGCTTTTCATTAAAAGGGACGGAGTGCTTTTTACTCAAAGGACGGAGTGCTTTTCACTGACGGGACGGAGTGCATTTCCTTTTTAAAAATCGGAGTGCATTTTCTTCTTAAAAATCGGAGTACATTTTTCTCTTAAAGCAGGAGTTCTGGAGTGCATAAACTTAAAAAGCCGGAGTTCATTTAACATTAAGACCGGAGTTCATTTTAAGGACGGAATTCTTTTTCTTTAAAATTTCGGACTTCAGGAAGCTTGGATGGAGTACTTTTTTTTAAAAAAAGGACGGAGCACTTTTTGGACGGAGTACTTTAAAAAGGACGGAGCTCTTTTTGGATGGAGAACTTTCGAAAGGACGGAGCTCTTTTTGGACGGAGTTCTTTCAAAAGGACGGAGCTCTTTTTGGACGGATTACTTTCAAAAGGACGAAACTCTTTTTGGACGGAGCTCTTTTCCTTATGCAAAGTCGTAGCTCATTTTTATATTAAGGCGGGAGTTCATTTTAAGGTCAGAGTTCTTTTGGAGTACTTTTTCATCAAAAAGGACGGAGTTTTTTTTCTTAATCGGACGGAGTACTTTTTCTTCAAAAACATGTAATTATCAGAGTTCGTATAATTTGGCAGATAATTATACTTCAAGCAGAATAAAATCTAACATCATGAGTGTCAATGTTTCTTTTAAGCATGTGATCAACATAACTGCATAAGGATATCAGATATACTTGCTTCGAGAACATGCAAAATATTAAAAACAGTGGTGAGTACTTTTGAACTTAAAAACGGAGAGTGCATCTGCAAACATTTTTAAATCCGAACTTAAAGAGAGTGGCATCCGAGGTACACTTGCAATATTCTTAAAGCATGAAGTTAAAAACAGCGTCCGAAGTAACTTGCCTGAGAGTTGATTCCTAGATTTTTACCGTCTTAAAGCTTTCTCCCCGTCACTCTCTTCCTTCTGCTAGCCTGTGCATCAACCAAACGACGCTGGCTTTTTATAGAGGAGGGGTTTGGTGGGGTAAGTAGGGAAAGTTATTTACTCCCGTACTTCTCTTCAAAGGGTAGGTGGAGTAACCAGATTAGTTTTACCCACTTCATTCGGTCGCCGCCTAGTTGGGTTTTAACTAAAATCTGCTATTCTCTTTAGCTGCCAACGTTCACTCCTGCCGTCCACTTATAATTCACTCCGGCCTCCTGCACCTTCATGAAGTGCTCCGGCCTTCAGTGGCTTCAAGAGACCAAAAAGGCCACTCTAGCATTGTGAGACAAGAAATTACTCCGGTCCTCACGGAGGCATAAAGTCACTCCTGCCTTTGAATTACACAACCCACTCCTGCTTGAATCACTCTGGCCTCAAGAAATCACTCCAGATTTCATCCTTATCAAAATACTCTAGTATTAAGTTGGGATATTTTATTTCAATTTTTACGCTTTTTGATTTCGGGATCTCATATTATTCTACCATAGTGAACCAAATGTCGCGTATTTACGCCTCCAACAGTTGGGTAAGTATCACGAAGTTATCTGATATTTATGGTATCTCCGCTACCCCTATAGTCCTTCTAGAGGCTGTACTCGTAGTATACTCATACCATCTATGATACCTCTTACCAATGATATCCATAATATCATCATTTACGGTGGTTATTAGGTTATAAGTATCTCTCATCAATATCAACAATCTCGATTTTTGAAATGGAATAGGTATTGAAAAAATATAAACTACTCCAAAGTTTTATAAATTTTCATTCGTTTGGATACCATAGTATCTTCATGCACTCTCCATTACTTATTCATAGACTATCAATAAAATATGCCCATGTGGTCAAGGCCAACACAAATAATCATTTATCACAGGAGCGATAAAATGTTTAATGGAAGTTTGAATATTTGATCAAATGATATAATATTTAACTAGATCATTTCTAATTTACTCGATGACCCGAGTATTATCTCTAAAACTACAAAATACCTTCAATTTCAATGTCAACGAATAACACCCATGATAATTAAAACTATTTCAACTATTTGGCTAATTTTGTGAGTCCAATCATAATAATAGTTTACCCACGTTTCTCTTTAATTAACTTATACATTAATATAATACACTTAGGCCCATATTTATAGCTTTCGATATCCAACAATATTAACATTCACATTCACGTAAATCAAGCATGTGTATATCATTCCCTTACATACGTGTATATATATATATACACAAAATC
>JAODPA010064777.1:0-11030 GCA_025585075.1 Nepenthes mirabilis | reverse complement strand
TCTATAATATTTAGATTTTATATAATGATTAATGGGTACTCTCATAGTAGACTGGTCCAGGAAGGAGAAACAGTCCAAATCCACGAAGACCCACGCATTAGCCTGGACGGTCAACGCGAACTGTTGATCGAACGAAAGGCCAATGAAACCAGTACAAGGACGAGCGACTGGCACCGGGGACGTTCAACATTTCTGTTGATCGGCAGCGTTACAGCAAGCTTGCCCATGAATAAGCCTTAAGTGGGCGAGGCCTAATTTGACTTGTAGCAACTTTTTTCCCTGATTTCGCGCTCTCCCAGAAAACAATCTCCACGGTAACGGTCACTAACAGATTCAATGCACACCCCATGAGGAAAGCACCAGATTATTTCCGCTATCTACTGTAAACCCTAACCGTTACAAAATACAGAGAGAAGACAATTCCCCCAAAGAGCCGTTACCGCTATTAATACCAATGCTAAGAAAAGAAGCTTTTCTAATAGAGCACTAGAATCAAGCACTTCCGCCTATGGAAGGAGGCCAGGCCTCTCAGCTATAAGAAGGCCATGGAGTCCACACTCCAGGGAGAAAATGGCTTTTCTTTCAGCAAAACTGACACTTTCTCATACTTTACTTCAAGCACTCTCAAGCTTACATTCCTTTTTTCCTGAGGAACCCCTTAGAGCTCACGCGGAGCTCTCTCAAGCTCACAGGGTGCTCACGCTCTCTTTGTCTCCTATCACCACGATCCCAGAGATCTTGGAACAGGGACCAAACGCTCCTCACGAGCAGCAGTAGCCACTCTCGATGAGAGCCAAAACACCACCACGAACATTCTGCTTTTTCTTACCATCATTCTCTTTCCTATACCTTCTCAATTTTTGGAAGGTTGTTTCGCTAACTTGAGTATCGTAGTATTTTCAGTGTGACAACATCCCATTGACACCTGACTTTTCGTTTGTTTTAATGGTGTGCAGGATTTAGATTCGGTGGACGGAGTCGGATTTAGCGATCGACATAACCTAAACCCACTCGAAGTTTGGTTTCGGGACGTATCATTGGCGCCGTCTGTGGGAAGCTTACAAAAAGCTGACCACTTTCCTAAACAACTTGGCACAATCTCACTTTCTCAGCTTCGCTTTCCATCAGCTAATATGGTAAACACAAGAGTACAAGCGAGCGAGCCTATCAGAGATGCAACCTTTCCCGAGCAAGGCCGCATTATTGGGGCCCAAGTCAACGCGGTGGTCAATGGAGTGCCATCACTTCTCTTTCAAAACCTAGCGAAGCACATGTTCAACACCAACATGGCACTTCAAATGCTTTTCTCTTGCCAGGAGCACGAGCAGTAGGGTGCTCCGTCCGCAGCAGCCCCTGCAACGACCTCCGGGAGAGGAGGACTGAGGAAGAAGAAATAGGCCAAAAGATCTTGGAGGCCGGCCAACGTCCAGACGCTTGAATCCTCACTGGCTCAGAGCCGACTAAGGCCTGAGGAACACTTAGGCAACATGACTCCGGAGGAGAGTTCGAAACGAAGGAACCCCCGATATTCTCAGGTGGAGTCTAGGCCCCAGGCTCAGGATGGAGCCTCCCGAGTCATCAGATTCACTGGTGGCAGTAGCCGGCCGGCTACTGGCTATGCCAGAGAAAAAACAGAATTGAGAACATATCTCAACTCCAAAAGATCCACAAACACAGCGCCATCAGATTTGAGGCCGAAAAAGATGTGGAACCACATCTTCAAAGACGATGAGCACATGGCTAATCTAGACAGATCTCCATTCACAGCAGAGATCTTGAGCCATCCCATGCCCGTGAAATTTAAGATGCCGACCCTTGACTCGTATGATGGGAGCGCTGATCCCGTCGACCACCTCGCCCACTTCTGCACCCATCTGGGTCTACAAGGGTTAGAGGATGTAGCCATATACTACTACTTTCTGCTTATTTTAAAGGGAGATGCACACATTTGATTCCATCACCTCCCCTCAGATTCAATCTGAAACTTCTGAGAACTGACCGACCTCTTCTTGTTACAATATGTCTCCAGCCGACAAGAGGAGAAGCAGCCCCGACACCTATCGCATATCAAGCAGAAGCACGGGGAGATCCGCAGAAGTTTCTGCACTGCTTTGTAGCAGAAGCTAGGCGGATCCCTAGACTCACGGAGGAGATAAAACTAGGTAGTTTTATCTTTACACTGACGCATGGAGATTTCTTTAGGCACCTAGTGCACAAGAATCAGGAGACCTTCAGGGAAGCGGAGTCTATCACCAAGGTCTATGCAGCGGCAGAGGATGCCAACGAGGCTAAGTGTCCCAAGCGGACCGAACAGCCTTGCCTTTTCTCGACCAAAGGAAAGAGGAAGTATAATGGCGGCGATCACTCTTGCCGGAAGCACCACAGGGTTGGACCGCCAAAGCTCAAGGACTACGGGCCAATCAACTAACGCCTTTGACCGACAGCCATTCAAACGTCCTCATGTAAATCCGGGGTGAGAAGTTCCTTAAGTGGCCAAGAAGGCAGAAGGAGGAAATCCAGTCAAGTACTGTAATTTTCATCGATCTTTTGGACACTCCACTGAATACTACAAGACACTCCATCGAGAGATAGAGGAACTGATCTGCAGAGGCCACCTTACCAAGTTTGTCAAGAACCTTGGCCAGAACTCTAGCGCAGCAGGCGGTGAAGGCACAGAACCGTCTCCTCCCTGGAATCAGGTTACGGTAGGAGTAGTCAACATGATTACGACTTGACCTGTTAAGACTCCGGTGGACCATAGGGAGCAACATGTCGGGAAGAAATAGCACACCGAGAATAACGTCATTAGTTTTAGTAACGATGATTTTTAGCATATAGTTTCTCCCCATGCAGACCCCCTAATTGTATCCGTCCTCGTTTCAGATGGTAGCGTCGACTGCCAACTGAAATAAATATTCGTTGATAATGAAAGTTCATGTGAGTTCCTTTACCTTGATATATTTTTTAAACTTGGTTTAAAAAAGAATCAGTTAAAGTCTGCCGAAAGCTTATTATACAGCCTCGACAACGAACCAGTGCGTGTCTAATGGACAATCCAGTTAGAAGTGACCCTGGGTACATGTCCAAGAACGGCGAGTCAAACACTTACCTTCTTGGTAGTTGACTTTTCCTCCGTTTACAACGCTATACTAAGCCGTTTATGCCTAACGACATTCGGAGCTGTCACTTCGATACCGCATCTAAAAATAAAATTTTTGACAGCTTGCGGTGTAGGCAAGGTTCTGGGGACCAAGTCACTGAGCTGACGTGTTACATGTCCCAGATCGCCCTGAGTGGCAGCACCAAATCGGCAAGAGAACTCGACCATCGAGACGAAGAATTTTACAGTAAGTGCAGTTCGAAGAGGCAACCAATATGATCCCACTAAATCCAGAAGATCCAAAAAGGTGTGTATAGATCGGGGGATCACTCACCGGGACATTGCACGATGAGTTGATTGCGTTCTTACGACAGAACGCCAACATCTTCGCATGGACTCTAGTGGACATGCCTGGAATTTCGGCCAAAGTACTGGTCCACAAGCTGGACCTCGATCCCGGCCATAAGCCCATTAGGTAGAAACGGAGAAATCACTCCGTGGAAAAATTAATCGCCATCCGGGAAGAAGTAAAAAAGCTACTAGACGTCGGCTTTATCAGGAAGGTCCAGTATTCGGATTGGTTTTCGAACGTCGTCCTAGTGAAGAAAAGCAACAAAAAATGGTGAATGTGCGTCGACTTCACCGACGTTAATGAAGCCTACCCTAAAGACAACTTTCCTTTACCCCAGATCGAAATATTAGTGGACTCCACATCTGATCACGAGCTATTAAGCTTCATGGACACATATTAGGGCTATAATCAGATCTAGATGAGCCTAGAGGACGAGGAATACACCTCGTTCATGACAGACTAAGGCACTTATTGTTACAAGGCCATGCCTTCTGGTCTAAAGAACGCAGGCGCCACTTACCAACGGCTTGTGAACAAGATGTTCAAAAGACAGATTGGCCACAATATAGAGGTATATGTCGACGATATGCTCGTCAAGAGAAGAGTCACCAGTGACCACATTCGCGATCTGGCCGAATCTTTTGAGGTGCTCTGCGCACACCAAATGAAGTTGAATCCTGCTAAATGCATCTTTGAAGTCTCCTCCGAGAGACTCTTGAGTTTCATCATCTTCCAGCGATGAATCGAGGCAAACCCAGAAAAGATTAAGGCTCTCGCATACATGTCTCCCCTATGGAGCGTCAAGGACATCCAGCGGCTAACCGGACGAATGGCGGCCTTGTCCCACTTCTTGGCGAAATCAGGAGACAAGTTCCAGCCTTTCTTTAAAGCATTAAGAGGAACACAAGTGAACGGATTCCAGTGGACAGCGGAGTGCCAGACGGCCTTCGACGAACTAATGCGATATCTGGCTAGCCCATAGTTATTGATGTCACGGACGAGGAGGAGCTATACCTTTACCTTGCGGTATCGGAGGTGGACCTTAGCTCCGTCCTCGTACGCCAGGACGTCGACACCCAGTGGCCGGTCTACTACGTAAGCAAAATATTGACTGGCCTAGAGACACGCTACTCGCGCACAGAAAAGTTAGCTTTGGCACTTATTTTTTCGCCCGAAAGCTAAGGCCCTACTTCTAGGCTCACCACGTGATTTCCTAACCAGCTAGCCTCTTAAGAGCATTCTCCAAAATCCTGACATTTCTTGACGACTGATAAAATGGGCTATCGAGTTGAGAGAGTTCGACATCGAATTTCGGCCCAGGCCCACCATCAAAGGGCAGGCTTTGGCCGACTTCATTGTCAAGACCACAACACCAATCCTCAAAGAGCAGCCTGCTAAGGACATAGGACAGAGCGAGGAAGAGTCGGAGTGGATCCTCAACATGGACGAATCTTCAACAGACTCCGACAGCGGAGCAGAAGTAGTCCTAAAAATATCGGACGGGTTTAAGATGAAGTATTTGCTCAGACTCGACTTCCCCGTGACCAATAACGCCACAGAATACGAAGTCCTGTTAGCTGGATTGAGACTAGCTAAAGAATGCTCAGCTAGGCCGTTGACCTCTACAGTGACTCGGAGTTAGTCGTCAATCAGGTTAACAGGAGTTTCGAGGCATGCAACCCACACCTGGCTAAATACTTAACCAAGGTAAATAAGATTAATATGAGATTTGGCAATGTGTCCCTTATTCATGTTCTCAAAATTGAGAACTGGAAGGCCGACCAACTTGTCAGAGTAGCGACGGCCAAAAACCCAGCGCAATACTTAAGGGGCATGCGGAAAATTCTCAGTGCTCCTAGCACAGAGGAGCAAGAAGCAATGTAGATCTCCGAGGTAGAAAATTGGATAACTCCATACCAAAAATACTTGATGGATGGGGCACTTCTAGAAGACGCAGATGAAGCCAATCAGGTCAAAAAGACGGTCGACTGGTACACAGTGGTCGATGGACAGCTATATCGCCGTGGCTACTCGACTCCATATCTCTGGTGCCTCACTCCAGAGGAAGCCGACTATGCCCTAGGAGAAGTCCATCTCGAGATATATGGATCGCATATTGGCAGCAAGAACTTGGCATTCAAAATCATGCGCCAGGGTTACTACTAGCCAACGATAAAAAAGGATGCACTCGAGTTCGTAAAGAAGTGTGAAAACTACTAGGTTTACGGCAATCTTCATCACCAGCCGTCCGCTGAGCTGAAATCCCTCCAGGCTCCATGGCCATTCGCGTAATGGGGGCTTGATATCATTGACCCATTTTCTCTTGCAACAGGACAAAGGAAATTCATTATCGCGGCCATCGACTACTTCACCAAGTGGGTTAAAGCCATCCCGCTGGCCAAAATAATAGAGCATCATGCTCTTGAATTTGTCCGTCAGAATATATTCAGCAGATCTGGCGTTCCCGAGGTCAACGTCGCCTATAACGAAACCTAATTCTCGGGGAAGCGTTTCACTAAGTATTGCACCAGTCTCCGCATCAGATTGGTCCATATTTTGGTGGCATACCCGCAAGCAAACAGATAGGTGAAAATCACGAACAGCGTGCTACTCTACGGTCTCAAGACTAAGTTGGAGTACGTCGGGGGCTCTTGGGTAGATGAGCTGCCCTCCGTCCTGTGATCTTATCGGATGACTTCAAAGGAGCCAACTCATGAGACTCCCTTCAGTCTCTGTTACGAAACTGAAGTGGTGATTCCGGTCGAGATCGGGCTTCCAAGTCTGAAGGTCGAATCTTTCAACCTGCAGGGCAACTCCCAGAGAATTCGGGAACACCTAGACTTATTGGAGGAAGCGCGCGATGCCGCCAGGGTGCGAACCACAGCCTACTAACAACGGATCGTGCGTTAATATAACAAGAAGGTAAAAGTGCAGCAATTCAACGTTGGGGACTTGGTCTTGTGGAGCATCGAGGCTACAGGTAAGATCGCCAATCAAAATAAACTCTCCTCGAATTGGAAGGGTCCCTTCCTAGTCTCCACCATCTTATAAAACGGAGCGTACAAACTCTGAACCCAGAACGGCAAGTTGGTCCCTCGGACCTGACACGGCATAGGTAAGTTGGTCCCAGAACGCAATCCACCTAAAGCATTACTTTCAGTAGAGGCACATGTAAGTCAACCATATGCATGCATGTAGGAACACTTGACATGTTATATCATCTCATCGTAGATTCCTTTCTTTTCATTTTCCTTTTCCATATGCATGTTTATGTCTGTTTGCAGATTTATATGACCTAAACTGTCCCTAAGTCGGACGGATTTTCACCCGCTTGCTATTAAATTCTAGTCATTCAGGTGGCCCAGGAGTAGTCGTATTTAAATTTCGGTCATCCGGGTGGCCCTTAGGTGGTCATATTTAAACCTCGGTTATCCGGGCAGCCCATAGGTGGTCGTACTTAAACCTTAGTCATTCAAGTGGCCCGTTCGCGGTCAAAGTTTAGGGGGCTTAAACAGCAGACGCAACAACCTCCTACACAAGGAGATAGTATGATCAGTCAACGACAGTCGACAGAAATAGGGCAAACCGCCCCAAATGTTGGCCGCCCAAGTGCACACTAGGGCAGCGCCACCAAACCTTTACTCTCGCGTAAGCATAGATCAGACCTGACACGGCATCCAGGTTAACCCTGGTGTCTACTCAAAGGCTCGAGCCCTTCAAAAAGCGCCAACTGCGTCTTAAGAAATGCGAACTGCCAACCTGTGCACACAAAGTTGGCCGAAAAACTCAGCAATGGAGAAGTGGAAATTACAATAACAGCAAAAGACACGCAACATCAATGAAACATCCATTTTATTAATTATATTCATCCGCCAACACATCAATTGTAAAAACCAAAGCAACAAAAACTAAGGAGGGGCAGAGCCCCTAGAAGAAGGCACTGGCGATCTGCTACTAACTCGGGGCTCTCCCACGAGGCACTCACGACACTGAGCAAAATGGTTCTCTAGATTGAGGAATTCGACTGGAAAGTTGGGATCAATCAACCGGGCAATGCGCCAACTAATGTTGACCCCCTCCCATAATCGTGCCAACAGCATGTTCTCGACCTCGTGGGGACGGATGCGTGTGGCCAGCTAATTCTCCACAATGGCCATTTGCCCCTCAAGCTGGTCAAGGCGCAGCGTGGTCCAGTTAGCCTCTTATTTTAGACGAGCATTTTCCTCCTTCAGTCTGTCGTTTTTCTCAACTAGACCCGACATCATGGCATCTTTAAGGCTAGCATTCTCCTCCCTAAACCGGGTGATCTCCGCCTCCAGGTTGGCCAGCACGAATCCTAGAGTGACCATATCCTCCTAGTGCTCCGTCCTCATCGTTTCCAACTCCTCGTCGAGCCAAGCAATCAGCCTATCCCTGTCAGCAATCACTAGGTCTCACTGGCCAACCACCTTAGCAACAGCATCGGAGACTTTTTCTTTCTACAAAAATAATAAGTGTTAGCGGCAGTTAAACTAAGAGGAAAGGCAGGTAGCAAAAAATTCACCTGCCAAATTCGGCACGGTGGAAGCACTGGCCTAGCAAGAGATCTTGGCTCGGATGGTGGAGGGCCAGAAATGGAACCCTCTCGAGCAGACCTAGCAGTGGCTTCCGTCGTAGACTCCTCTAGTAGCTCCGCCACAAGGTCGTCCATCCCCGACGACTTCCCAACATCAGGCTCCTCTGGCCTTTCCACGGCCTGTGTAGGCTCCACAACGACGGCCCCCTCCACGATCTCTACTCTACCCCCAACCACTGGTTGAGGCTCTCTAGCAGTTGACACTCTTGACTCCTCCTAAATCTCCTCAGGAATAGGCTCATCGGATGGCACAACGGCCGGCACAACAGGAGGCTCAACGGGTGCCCCCCTGGGTTCCTTGGCAAGTATCTCCTCCGGTGGATCAGCAGCACGCTTAATAATGGGTTCCAGGGAAGGCTCCAACCGCATCAAGTGCTCTGATTGCAAGAGGGTAAGAACAACACAGCTTGCGACAGGGTACAGTTTCTCCCTAAAAACCTCAATGGTAGAATCTTCGCCACATACGCCAGAGTTGTCCCCCACTCCGGCAAGCTGACCAATTAGCACGCTCCTAGGATTGGTGGAGGAGGACGAAGAAGCCTTACTACTGCCACTATCGCCGTTGGACTGACAGGGGAACCATCGCCGGTTGGCTCCCTGATTACAAGAGCCCCGATCTTCCTCTTCCTAGAGGCCTTTATCGTCTTCTGCTCCGGTGACGGAGGACCCTACTTAGCCTTCCTAGCCTCATTACAAGAGACCAAGTGGTCTCTCTGAAAATCCAAGCGGTGTTTCTCCACCAACTTGAAGAGCCACTCCAAGGACTTCGTCTCCACCTCAGGAGGAGTCCCGGTGTAGACCTCAGACACCTTGCCCCATTCCTTGGCCAACTGCCAGGATCCATTCACATAAACAAAGAAGAACCTATTCTTTCAACTCTTCAAGGAGTCATAAATGGCGGTGCTGATCTGGAGTCCACCAGGCGGGACCAGGGAGATCCACTTCGCTCCTTGATTGAACTTGAACAGAACCCTCACCATCTCCACCGTCAACCTCTTCAAATGTTAATGAAGAAAAATGTAGAACGTGCATAGGTACCGCACAACATTAGCATGGAGCTGCGCGATAGGGACTTTGAGCACAGTCAAAATCTCTAATAACTCATCGGGAATGGAAAGGCGCAACCTACTCCTCAAATGGGCCTCATAAATGGTGACACAGCCCTTAGGCGGTGAGCACGCCCTGTCCTCCTTGTCAGGACCACAGGGAACGATCGGTTTAGGAACATTATACTCCACGTACAACTCTTTTAGGTTAGTCTCCGTAAGGATCAAAGCTATCTGTATAGCGGAAGCTATGAATGTGGAGGTAGAAAAATTGCAGAACACTCAGGCTTTTTTTTCAACAGAAGAAGAGAGGAAGGAAAGCGTGGGAAATTCAAAAGGGAAACGAATGGGCAACTTAAAGGTAATGTGAACGCCGGTTGACACAACCACCTCGTAAAAAAGCACCATCATTGCTGCCACGTGGCACCTCCTAAACGAGCACTGACGAATCAGTCCCCTAGTGCATTAATTATCAAGATCTTTAATTGGTCATGCGCAGACACGTGGCCACCTTTTCGTCTTGCAGAACGACTAATAATGGCGTGTCACTCCACTTCCACCTGTTTTTTAGATTTTGGCCAAAACGGTCAACAAATTTGGTCAACTTTTTCTTCAGTAGGTTCTCTGAATTTTGGCCAAGATGGTCAACGAATTCAGTCAACTTTTCCTTTAGCAGGTTCTTCGGATTTTGGCTTGGACGGTCAACGGATCCGATCAATAAATTTTGACGGACTCCAAGTCATATGACCTATTGTGGACATGCTAGAGGTCAGAATTCAGACCACCAGTATGGGGGCTAGTAATGGGTACTTTCATAGTGGACTGGCCCAGGAAGGAGAAATGGCCTAAATCCACGAAGGCCCACTCATTAACCTAGACGGTTAACGCAAACTGTTGATCAGACAAAATGCCAATAAAACCAGCACAATGACGGGCGACTGGCACTGGGGACGGTCAACATTTCTGTTGACCGGCAGCGCCACAGCAAGCTTGCTAACGAATAAATCTTAAGTGGGCCAGGCCCAGTTTGACTTGCAGCAACTTTCTTCCCTGATTTTACGCTATCCTAGAAGGCAACCTCCATAGCAACAGTCACCAGCAAATTCAGCGCACAACCCATGAGAAAAGCGCCAGATTTTCTCCCCTATCTGCTGTAAATCCTAACCATTACAAAACACAGAAAGAAGACAATCCCCCCAAAAATCTGTTACCGCCATTAATACCAATGCCAAGAAAGGAAGCTGTTCTAGTAGAGCACTAGAATCAAGCACTCCCGTCTAAGGAAGGAGGCCAAGCCTCTCAGCTATAATAAGGCCATCGAGTCCACACTCCGGGGAGGGAAAGGGCTTTTCTTTCAGCAAAACTGACGCTTTCTACTACTTACTTTAAGCACTCTCGAGCTTACATTCCTTTCTTTCTGAGAAACCCTTTAGAGCTCACGCGGCACTCTATCAAGCTCTCTCGCTCACAAGGCGTTCACGCTCTCTCTGTCTCCTGTCACCGTGATCCTAGAGATCCTGGGACAGGGACCAAACGCTCCTCATGAGTAGCAATAGCCACTCTCGATGAGAGCCAAAACACCACCACGAACATTCTGCTTTTTCTCGCCATCCTTTTCTTTCCCTTACATTTTCGATTTTCGGAAGGTTGTTTCGTTGACTTGAGCGTCGGAGTGTTTTCAGTGGGACAACATCTCGCCAGCACCTGACTTCTCGTTTGTTTTAGTGGTGTGCAGGATCCAGACTTGGTGGACGGAGCCGGATTCAGCGATCAACGTAACTTAAACCCACTCGAAATTTGATTCCATAACGTATCAATAATGATATTAATATTTTTTAAGAAAACATTGTGCACTAATTATTTTATAAAAAAATTAAGCTAATTACATCACAATTATTTAAAGTACTATAATTATTA
>JAODPA010064766.1:0-11031 GCA_025585075.1 Nepenthes mirabilis | reverse complement strand
GCACCGAAACGTGCTCTTTCAGATTCGTCTGGATTATTTGACCCAGCTTCGTTCACTGAGCCTGAATCTTGCACACCACTAAAGAGAACGAGAGGTCAGTGTGTCAGTGGGATGTTGTCCCACCGAAAACACTCAGATACTCAAATCAGTAAAAGCCTTCTAAGCAAAGAAGGTAAACTGGAAAGCAAAGGAGAGAGAGAGAGGATGGGAGTGTTGGCTTGTTGAAAATGTGAGCTCTCACTTCCAGCTCGCAAAGAGCGTAAGGAAGCGACGTCCCGAAAGCGTGAAAGCTTAGGGAACGATTCTCAGAAAGTCGAAGAGGTCTCCAGGAATCCGAAGGCCTCTGGTGGGATTGGAGGATGGACGTTTGTGTAGAGAGAAAGAGAAGATGGGCCTCTATTCAAGCTCTGTAAGCGTTCGTGGGTGAGACTATAGGAAGTTTTTCAGGAAGCTCGTTTTCAGCATTCTTAGGAAGACAAGTTATAGAGTGAGCAAGAGAGCTTTTGTTTCTGAGTAAACTTTCGTTGTTTGTTCGTGAGCTTGTGTAAAAGCGTGTGTAAGAGCCTATCAAAGCAAGTAAGAGCATGTGTCTTCCAGAACGAAGACCTTAAGCTTTTATGGGCAGCATGAGAGCCTCCTTCTTTGGGCAAGGTGGCGTGCTCCTCTTGGATTGACAATGGCGGCCTTCTCAGAGTTGGTGGGCTTGACAGTCGTAATTTGACAGATCTTCTTTCTGTTGCACAGTGCAACGGATTTTCAGATTGTCTCACGCCTATGTGACCGTTTTGTTGGCGTTGAAGTCATTACAGCCTTTTTTTAGGAGAAGATCAGCTTTTAGGAGCGACACATAACAATGAGAAGACCGTTGCTTTTCGTGCACGTGTTCGCCTGCCAGTTTGGGCCTCGGCCATAGTAAGTTTGAAGCCTTTTTGGGCCTGCCGCTACAGTACATCCGGTCAATGTTTAAGTTGACCGTCTGTACGCGTGCTAGCCGCCTGCTGAAGTCTGAACGGTCAATGCTAGCGTTGACCATCTTGGGCCTTTCAGGATTTGGGCCTGCGCCTCTTATTGGGCCGCTTTTGAGTTGACCGTCCTGTAGACCGTCTTGTGCCTTCGTTGACCTTGGGCCAGCCCATATTCCGGCGTACCCATTACTAGCCCCCTATACCGGTGGCCAGAATTCTGGCCTCCGGCATGTTCATGATGGGATGCCCTCACTGTCTTTCGTCATTTGAGGATTCCGGAGGACCCCATAAAAGGCGGAGAGGGAAGTTGACCGTCCTTGGTCAGTTTCGGAAAAGAATGTTAACTGAAGTTGTTGACTGTCTTTAGTCAATTCCAGAGAAGAATATTGACCAGAGTTGTTGATCGTCTTTGGTCAGTTCCGGAAAAGAATGTTGACCAGATCTGTTAACCGTTTTTGGTCAGTTTCGGAGAAGAATGTTGACCGGATCTGTTGACTATTTTTGGCCAGAATTCGGAAGGCTTTCTGCGAGCCCTGATTGACGCGTGGCCATCAGCCAGCTTGTCAGGCCAAAAGTAGACACGCGTCTTCTTTTGGTTGGGCGGATATTTGGGCCATTAATGCTTCAGAGATTTGCCTTTTAAAGCGCCAAACAGGGAGGCGACACGTGGCAGGACTGACAGCGTTCTTTCTGAGGGGTTTTAAGGCTTATCGCCGTTCAAGTTTCCCTCCACGCTTTGAAATTCTTCTTTGCCTCCTTGCTTCGTTTTCTTTATCTTCGACTTTCCTTCTCCAAGAAATCCTAACCCTTCCTGCAAGCCATGGCCTCCGTCGCCGACATCGCCTCCGTCCTTAGATAGGGTGACGTAAAAACGTTATGTGTTGAGTTCAATATCTCCAAGGATACTGCATGGAAGGTCCCGGACAAGGACGATAGAGCCTTTTCTCCACCGGCAGGGCACATCACGATATATGAGGCCCACCTGAGGAGCAGCCTCCGTCTTCCTCTGCCAAATGACTTGCTATTCCTCCTGCAAGCCCTACGAGTCCCGATTGCTCAACTTCACGCCAATGCCGTACGGTATATCTGCACCCTCTATATTTTCCTTCGTAAACATTCTAAGAGGTTGAGGATGCCAATGGTGAAGGGGCTCTTCAAAATAAGCCAGGGAGGCGAATGGATATCACTCGTCCCCCGCTCTGGCCTAAAAATAAACACGGCCATCTATGACTTGCTCAAGAATTGGAAGAATCGGTTCTTTTTCGTGAGCGTGGGGGCGACCTGGCCCTTTGCAAAAGACTCGGGCCAGGTGCCGGAGGTGTCTATGGGGACGCCGTCTATGACAAAGACGGCGTCCTTGGAGTGGTTGGCCAAGTTGGTCAAAGAACACATTGCTGACTTCAAGAGGGACTTCCTGGTTTCTAAGGCGGAGTCCAGGAAGGTGAACTGGGGACCGCCTTCCTCGGTTCAAAAGCCCATGTTGCCAGTAAGGATGATGCGGCCAAGGGGCTCCAAGGGTCTAATCATCCGTATCCGGCCCACTGATGAAGGGTTTATTGGTCCGTTGTCCAAGAAGGTGCTGGAGATGCCTTCCTCGTCGTCGTCCTGCGTCGATTATGTCACTGCCGGGATTTGCAGCGGCCTTGGTAGTACTGTGGGCACGGAGGAGACATTTGAGGACCGGGCGGTGGACTTAGGAGGAAGCGTCATCCTGACGCAGCCCATGCCACAGGCAGCTCCTCGAGTAGTGTTGACAGAGTCCTTTGTGGAGTCTGCCTGTGTGCCAGTGGTGGAGGCGCGGGAGCCATCCTTTAGCTCTCCAGTTGTGCGGACTCCTGTTGTGGAGCCAATGGTGGAGCTCGATCCTCCAGCAGCTACTGCGGAGGCTACAGTTGGGGAGCCTGCGGTCGCTAGGGACGACAGTGAGGAAAGGCTACTGGATGAGATCCTGGAGGAGGCAGCCACCAGCTCGGCTCGAGAGGACGTTGCGCCTGGTCCACCGCCGCCTTGGCCAGGTCTGGAGGCTAGGCTCGAGAGGCCCGTGAGGAGACTTTGGGAGGTATGATTCTTGATGATGGCTTCTGTGTACTTTCTCCTTTCCCAGATTTCTAACTTATTCTCTGTTTGTCCTTTGTACAGTCGAGGAAGCTGGCTGCCGCCATCATCAAGGTGGTGGAGCAGCGTGATCGGGTGATCGCCGATAGGGAGGCGGAGATCGCTTGGTTGGATGCTAGGTTGGCTGCTTCGGGGGGAGAGCACCATGAGGAGACTGCTGCCCTCGAGACTATCCTAGCGGGAGTGGAAATGGAGAACGCCAACTTGAAGGTCGAGGTTGCCCATTTGAAAGAAGAGGCTGATCAGGCCAAAGCACGCACCAATCGACTTGCCGGAAGAGTAGCAACCTTGGAAAAAGATTTGAGTCTCCGTATCCGCCCCCACGAGGTTGAAGGCATGATGCACGCGTGGCTGTTAGAGGGGATCAACGTCAGTCGGCGCATTGCACGGTTGGTCGATCCCGGCTTTCCCGTTAACCTTATCAATCTGGCCAACAGAGCGGCGCAACACAGAGACGACCTCGTGGGGGAGCCCCATGACAGTCAGGGGCCTCTGCCGCCCTCGTAGCCCCTTATGTTGTACATTTTTTAGACCTCCCTTGTATTCATGTACATAAGATGTAACTTATAACACATTTAGAAGTAATAAAATGGAAGTTTTTTCAAATTTGTGCCCATTTACTGCTTTTGTGTTTGCATTCTTGTTGCATTGGATGGCCAACTTAATTGGCCGACTGCCATTGTTATACTGCCTAAGGAGTGAGGTCCTTAGGCTTCACAGGCGGTTGAGTTAACCAGCCTGGTGGTGCTACCCAAGTGCTGACTTGGACGGGCAGCGTTGGAGAATAATGCTTCTCCCTTCAACCGTCGTCGACTGATCACACTATCTCATCGTAGAGGAGGTCATTACGTGTGCTGCGTAAGCCCCCTAAGATTTTGACCGCTATCGGGCCACTTGGATGACTAAGGTTTAGATACGACCGCTAACGGGCCGCCTGGATGATCAGAGTTTAATACGATCGCCAACGGGCCACTCGGATAACCGAGGTTTATATTAGACCGCTTATGTGCCACCTGGATGACCAGGGTTTATATTAGACCGCTTTCGGGCCACCTAGATGACTAAGGTTTATTAACGTGAGGGTGAGGACCCTCTCGACTTAGGGGCAGTCTAGGTCGGATAACCTGCAAAGCAAACACATATATATGCACATAGGAAGGGTAGGCAGTATGCTAAGTAAACACTTATTTTGGCAAATTTAAAACAAGCAAGCAAATGCACATGCACACAATAATGTAAATGCGTACCTGCGCTTTCTATTGGAAGTAGCGTCTGAGGTGGATTGAGTTCCACGTTTGCGAAAATAGCTTCCCGTCCTGGCTCCAGAGCTTGTAGGCTCCGTTTCGCAGGATAGCGGAGACGTGGAAAGGCCCTTCCCAATTAGGGGAGAGCTTACTGCGGCCGGCCAGCTTGCCCGTGGTTTTGACGCCTCGTAGGACCAGGTCTCCAACATCGAATTGTCGTGCCTTAACCTTTTTGTTATTGTATCGGGCAATCCGATGTTGGTAGGCCGCTGTCCGTACTCTAGTGGCTCGTGAGCTTCCTTTAACAAGTCTAGGTGCTCCCTGATTTTTTGGGAGTTAGTCAGTAGGTCGAAGGACTCCACCTTAAGACTTGGAAGCCTGATTTCGACCGGAATTACCGCCTCAATCCCGTAACAGAGGCTAAAGAGTGTATCACGCGTTGGTTTCTTTGGGTTTGTCCGATAAGACCAGAGAACGGAAGGGAGCTCATCCGCCCAAGAGCCTCATGCGTCCTCCAATTTAGTTTTTAACCCGTGTATCAGCGTCCGGTTTGTGACCTCCACCTGTCCATTCGCTTGGAAGTATGCCACCGAAGTGTGGACCAACTTGATGTCAAGGCTGGCGTAATACTTGGTGAAGCATTTTCCTGAGAATTGGGTCCCGTTGTCAGTCACAATGACCTCGGGGATGCCGAATCTACAGACGATGCTCTGGCAAAGGAATTCCAGGGCGTTATGCTCTGTAATCTTTGCCAGTGGGATGGCCTCGACTTACTTGGTGAAGTAGTCGATGCCCACGATGATAAACGTTCTTTGCCCCGTGGCAATGGAAAACGGGCCGAGAAGATCGGGCCCCCATTGCGCGAAGGGGCCAATAAGCCTGAAGGGTCTTCAGGTCCGCGGACGGCTGGTGGTGAAGGTTACTGTGAAACTGGTAGCTTTCACATTTCTCCACAAACTCAAGCGCGTCCTTTTTCATCGAGGGCCAGTAGTATCCCTAGCACATGACTTTGAAGGCTAAGTTTTTTTAGCCAATGTGCGATTCGCAGATCCCGAGGTGAACTTTGCCTAAAGCGTAATCAGCCTCTTTGGAACTTAGGTATTGGAGCTATGGGGTCGAGTTGCCACGGTGATATAGCCGTCCGTCAACCACAGTATACCAGCCGGCTATCTTCTTGATCCGTTTGGCCTTCTCCATGTCCTTTGGCAATAATCCGTCAGCCAGATAACTAAGGTAAGGTGTCATCTAGTTTTTCGCTTCAAAAATCTGCATTGCCTCTTGTTTCTCGATGCTGGGAGCGTTTAGGATCTCCCACATGTCCATCGAGTACTGTTCCGAATTTTCGGCTGCAGTGGCTCTGGCTAGCTGGTCCGCCTTCCAATTTTTAATTCAGAGAACATGAACCAGGGTTAGCTTGTCGAAACCCTGGGCAGCCTCCCTTGCCATTGCCAAATACTTGGCCAGGTGAGGATTGTTAGCCTCAAAGCCTCCGTTAACCTAGTTAACGATTAGCTCAGAATCACTGTAAACTGTCAGTCTCTTGGCAGAGCATTCCTTAGCTAATCGCAATTCAGCTAACAGGGCCTCGTACTCAGCAACGTTGTTAGTTGCCGGAAAATTGAGTATGAGGGAGTATTTCACCTCAAACCCGTCGGGGGTCGTAAGGACCACTCCAATGCCACTGCCGGTGTCCGCAGACGATCCATCCACGTGGAGTATCTATTTCGGAACTCCGTCAAGTAGTTTCGTACTTTTTTCAGGCTGTTTCTCGAGAATTGGGGTTGTAGTTTCAACGGTAAAATCAGCCAGCGCCTGCGCCTTTACAGCAGGCCTGGGATGGAATTCGATGTCAAACTCGCTCAACTCGATAGCCCATTTTACCAACCGTTCAGAAATATCAGGTATCTGGAGTATACTTTTTAGAGGTTGGTCCAAGAGGACCACTATTCGATAAGCCTAAAAGTAGGGCCTTAACTTTTGCGCGGAGAATATAAGCGCCAAGGCCAATTTTTCTGCGCGAGTAATGGGTCTCTGAGCCGGTCAATGTTTTACTTACGTAGTAGACCGACTGTTGAGCATCAGAGTCCTAGCGCATGATGACAGAACTGAGGGACGCCTCCGACACCGCCAAGTAAAGGTATAGTTCCTCTCTGCCCTTGGGTGACACTAACAACGACGGGCTGGCTAGATTTCATTTCAGTTCATCGAAAGCGGTTTGGCAGTCTGCTGTCCATTCAAACCCGTTGGTTTTTTTCCTCTAAGGGCCTTGAAGAAGGGCTGGTACTTGTCACCAGACTTTGCAAGGAAGCGAGACAGTGCTGTTAGCCGTCCATTCAATCGTTGGACGTCCTTTACGCTCCATAGTGGGGCCATGTCAACGAGAACCTTGATCTTCTCCGAGTTTGCTTCAATCCCCCGTTGGGAGACGATGAAACCGAAGAATTGTCCAGAGGCTACTCCGAAAACACACTTAGCCGAGTTCAGCTTCATGTGATGCTTGCGGAGCACCTCGAATGACTCTGCCAGGTCGCAGATATTGTTGCCGGTGACCTTGCTCTTAACGAGCATGTCGTCGATGTAGACCTCCATGTGGCGACCAATTTATTTTTCGAACATTTTGTTGACCAGTTGTTGGTAGGTCTCTCTAGCATTTTTAAGTCCGAAAGGTATTACTTTGTAGCAGTAGGTGCCCTGATCAGCCATGAACGAGGTGTGCTCCTCGTCCTCCGGACTTATCCAGATCTGGTTGTAATCCGAATAAGCGTCCATGAAACCTAGCAGCTCATGTCCGGCTTTTGAGTCAACTAGCAGGCTGATCCTAGGCAAGGAAAAGCTGTCCTTCGGGTAGGCCTTGTTAACGTCGGTAAAATTAACGTACATCCGTCATTTTTCGTTGCTTTTCTTTACTAAGACGACATTGGAGAGCCAGTCCGGGTAATGGACTTCTCTAATGTAGCCTACGTCCAGCAGCTTCTTTACCTCCTCTCGGATAGCAATTAGTTTTTCAACGGAGTGATTCCTTCGCTTTTGCTTGACGAGTTTGCGGCCAGAATCAAGCCCCAACTTGTGGACCATCACCTCCGCTGGAATCCCAAGCATGTTGGCTGGGGTCCATGCGAAGAGGTCAGCGTTTGTCGCAGGAACGCGATCAATTCATCGCACAGTGGTCTGGTAAGTGAGCCGCCGACCTGTACACACTTTTTCGATTCCTCCGGGTTCAGTGGAACTAGATCCGTGGCTTCACCGGACTGTACTTATTGAAGGGTTGTCTCGTCTCGATGGGTAAGTTTTCTAACTGTTCTAGCGCTGCCGCTAGGGGTAATCTGAGACATGTAACAGGTTCATCTAGTAACCGGGTCACCCAGCACTTCTCCTACACCATAAGATGTTGGGAGTTTCATCTTGAGGTACGGAATAGAGGTGACCGCCCCAAACGCTATCAAGCAAAGTCTGCCAGTATGGCGTTATACATAGAGGGTAGGTTGACTACCAGGAAGGTGAGTATCCGTGTTACTGTTTTCGGATATGTACCAAAGGTGACCTCCAATTAAATGGTCCATTGAACTGGCACAGGCTAATTGTCAAGGCCATACAATGGGCCTTCTGCAGGTTTTAGTTGATTCTTTTTTAAGCCTAGTTTGAAGAATGTATCTAAGTAAAGCAAATCTTTAGAACTTTCATTATGAATAAAGACTCGTTTCAGCTGGTAGTCGACACTACCATCCAAAACGAGTGCGGATACAATGAGGAGATCAGCATGGGAGGATATTACATGAGTCAAATCATCATTATTGAAGCGAATGGTGTTGTTCGCCGTTCATTACTTTTTCCTCCAAGTCTGCTATTCCTCGCCGCCAGCTGGGTTCTTAGCTGGTCGGGTGATTATCATATTAACCACCCATGCTGCAACCCGATTTCGGGGAGGAGACTGCTCCTGTCCCTCTCTGCCAGCTGCTCTAGAGCTCTTTTCGGAACCCTTGACGAACTTGGTGAGGTGTCCTCTGCAAATCAGCTCCTCGATCTCCCTCTGTAGCGTTTTGCAATCCTCAGTTGAATGCCCAGCTGAGCGGTGGAAGTCGCAGTTCTTCGATTGGTTTTCAGAGTCCTTCTTTAGTGGTTTTGGCCACTTTAAGAACTTCTCCCCGCGGATTTGTATGAGGATGTTTGAGAGCGTGTCCGTCAGAGGCGTGAAGTTGGTGGGCCCGTAGTCTCTGTGTTCCGGGGGCCCAGCCCTGTGTTGCTTCCAACGGGAGTGATCGCTACTGCCGTACTTCCTTTTTCCCTCTCCAGGGAATAATCGAGGCTGATCTGCCCGCTCTAGACATTTCACCTCGTTGGCCTTCTCTGCTGCAGCGTAGGCTTGGGTGATGGACTCTGCTTCCCAGAAAGTTTGGGGATTCTTATGGGCCAGGTGCTTGAAGAAGTGCCCGTAGGTCAGTGAGGAGATGAAACTGCCCAATTTCATCTCTTCCATAATCCAGGGAATCCGTCTGGCCTCTGCCACAAAGCGGTCCAGGAAGCACCGTAGGTTCTCTCCCGGCTTTTGTTTGATGTGGGAGAGGTGCCACAGCTGCTTCTCTTCCCGTCGACTCGAGGCGTATTGAGTTAGGAAGAGATTCGTGAGTTCCCGAAAGCTGCCGATGGTGCCTGAAGGGAGGTGATGAAACTAGATTCGGGCATCTCCCTTCAGTGTGAGCGGGAAGTAGCGACACATCGCTGAGTTTTTCAACCCTTGTAGACTCAAATGGGTGCGGAAGTAATCTAGGTGGTCAACCGGATCACTGCTCCCATCGTATGAGTCAAGGAAAGGCATCTTGAACTTGGTGGGCAGTGGACGATTCAGGATCTCCACCGTAAAAGGAGATCGGTCCAAGTCGATAGCGTGCTCTTCGTCCTGGAACACGTGGTTCCAAATTTTATCCACTCGCGGGTCTGCGCGAGGGGCGTTCGCAGATCTCTTGGAGTTGAGGTAAGCCCTTAACTTTGTCTTGTCTCTGGAAGGTTCAGCAGCCGGCTGGCTACTGCCTCCAGCAAACCTGGCAGTCTTGGAGGCTCACTCCTGGACTGTATTCCCGTCTTTAGCTTGAGAGTATCAGGAATTTCTTTCCTCCGGACTTTCTCGCGGAGTTGTGCTCCCGGAGCGTTCTTCAGACCATTTCTGGCTAGGAACGTGGGAGGAGGCTGGGACTGGATTGTTCCTGGATCTCTCGGACCTTTTGATCGGCTTCTTTTTTCTTTGGCCACCCTTTTTTGTGGCCGATGCTGGAACGGCCACCGGAGGAGCCGCCTGTAGTCTCTGCTCATTCTGAGAGCAGAGTAGTTAGAGCAGACGATTGTTGGTCTGCATCTACTCCATCAGCTGTTGGAAGTAGGGCGCTGGCACTCCTCCCGTTGTCCTATTGACCGTGGTACTAGCAACGTGGTCCTGGTTAGGATAAGTGGCGTCTCTAGCGGGATCGCTAGCTTGGGCTCTCATGTTCACCATTGCGAATGAATCAGAATCAGACTATGAAAAAAGAGCGCTGTGGAGAGTAGTGGTTGGCTTTTGTAAGCGCCTCCCACAGATAGCGCCAATGATGTGTACCTGGATCCGACTTCAAATAGATTCGAATTCATCTAGATTATTTAACCCGGCTCTATTCACTGAATTTGAATTCTGTATACCACTAAAGACAACGAGAGGCCAGTGTGTCAGCGGGATATTGTCTCACTGAAAATACCCCGATGCTCAAGTCAGTAAAAGCCTTTTAAGCAATGAAGGTAAACTGGAAAGCAAAGAAGAGAGAGAGGATGGGAGTGTTGGCTTGTTGAGAATGTGAGCTCTCACTTCCTGCTCGCAGAGCGCGTAAGGAAGCGACGTCCCGAAAGCGTGGACGCTTTAAGAAACGATTCTCAAAAAGTCAAAGAGGTCTCCAGGAATCCGGAGGCCTCTAGTGGGATTAGAGGACTGATGCTTGTGTAGAGAGAAAGAGAAGATGGGCCTCTATTCAAGCTCTGTAAGCGTTCGTGGGTGAGACTGTAGGAAGTCTTTCAGGAAGTTGTTTTCAACGTTCTTAGGAAGACAAGTTACAGAGTGAGCAAGAGAGCTTCTATTTCCGAGTAAGCTTCTGTTATTTGTTCGTGAGCTTGTGTAAAAGCGTGTGTAAGGGCCTGTCAAACCAAGTAAGAGCATGTGTCTTCCAGAATGAAGATCTTAAACTTTTATGGGCAGCAGGAGAGCCTCCTTCTCTGGGCAAGGTGGCGTGTTCCTCTTGGACTGACAATGGCGGCCTTCTCAGAGTTGGTGGACTTGATAGTCGTAATTTGATGAATCTTCTTTCTGCTGTACAGTGTAACGGATCTTCAGATTGTCTCACACCTGTGTGACCGTTTTGTTGGCGTTGAAGTCATTGCCGCCTTTTTTGAAGAAGATCAGCTTTTAGGAGTGACACGTAACCATGAGAAGACCGTTACTTTTCGTTAACGTGTTCACCTACAAGTTTGGGTATGGGTCGTAGCAAGTTTGAAGTCTTTTTGGGCCTGCCGCTACAGTACATCCGGTCAACGCTCGAGTTGACTGTTTTGGGACTTTCAGTATTTGTGCCCGCACCTCCTGTTGGGCCGCTTTTGAGTTGACCATCCCGTACGCCGTCTTGGGCGTCCGTTAACCTTGGGCCAGCCCATATTCCGGCGTACCCATCACAGAGAATAGAAAAGGATGGAAATAG
>JAODPA010064755.1:0-11032 GCA_025585075.1 Nepenthes mirabilis | reverse complement strand
TTTTTTTCTTTTCTTTCTCTATCTTCTATTAAAATTTTAACTAAAGCAACCCAAAATCTAACAATAATTTTATTTGTAGAAAACTGATGTACAAGCACACAGTTAAGCATGTATCAAATGTTAAGACACAAACCATATCTTATATGAGTGTCTCTTATATTTGTTTTAGACGCCGACATTCTATTCTAAACACATACATACATCACTCAAATATATTTTAGGTGCGCATATTCTACCTAAAATGTATTCATATGTGAATCAATCGTAGGTCAAGTGTTACTCAATGTAACTTATTTTGGTATAAAATTTAATTTTTTAAATTTAAAATCTCAATTAATCTTAAAAATTCATCAATTAAATTTATTATCATCAAAATATTTTTTTGAGATCCATACCTCATAAAAAATATAGACTGTTAATATCTCATAAACTTTCATTTGTACAGATATATTAGAATTTTTATACGCTCTCCTTTATTAATTCATAAGATATGAGAGAATATACTCAATATTAATCAATTGAAAATGCTAATAAATCAATGAAAAGAATCAATTGAGAAAAACAAACCGGATCAATAGTCTAAATACTCTTTGTGGTCATCTCTCACTCACATCCACTAAATTCCTCTAATTTTACCATAACTTTAAAATCATGTTCTTATATTTTAAAACCTACTTTTTATTTTTGCTTTTTTGCTTAGTCTTAATTTTTTTCCTCTATTTTTCCTTTTCTTTTGGTTATTGGGAGATATTTTTCATGATTGTGATGCAGTAACCACAGATGCCTTAAATAATGATGAATGAAGCCCCACTCTTTATATATTCAAATAATTAAATTTTATTACTTAATTACTTGAAAAAAGAACAAGCAAAAGGGCATAAGAAACATAACACCCTCAAACATCTTAAGAGCTTCTGTCATTATCATGACCTGCATGAAAGCTTTTTCAATTCTAATTTACTTTTTCGTAAATTTGGTTGAAAACTTTACCTAAATTATAGTTTACATAGAATGCGACCTATTATATTGTTTAATAGTTTTAACCCCTTAAAAAAATAACCTCCCGGTCTCTAGTCAAATTATCTAAGCTCATTTGAACTCCTAATTTTTTTTTCTTTTTTTTGGTTTAGAGATGCTGTCTCTCGAACCAGCTTTGGACCTAAAATCTCATTAAAATTTTAAAATTAGAGGTATTAAATAATCCGTATCAACCGTGATATAATATGGCCTGACTCGTCATAAGTTGTGCTGACTACGGCCCGTGATGAATAATATTGTACCATATATAGTGATGTGTCATGGATTCGAGTCATCGATAGATTCGTGTACAACTGGGTCTCGGGTTTGAACGGACGTGGGACCCGATCTCCGTACTCTTTGGCTAAAATCCTGCACATTACAATAAAAGATAAGATGTCAGAGAAAAACGGTAGGACTCGCTCCCCAATTTATTCTTTAATACTCAAAGCAGTTATCAATCTTCTGAAATGAAGAATGCAAAGACAGAATTTATTTGGAATGATGCGAAAAGGGGGACTTATGAGTCTTACTCGGAGGCAGCGCTCAACGTGGAGCGGCTTTTGGTGGTGGTGCACCCATGGAGAGTGACTTTTGAAGGACACTAGGTCGACAGAGAGTGAATAGTGGGAAGAGAGGACGATGCTTGTGGACTCGTTCGAGAGTGAGATCGTTTGCATCAGTATTAACACTAAAGAAGACGTACCTCTAGAGTCTGTCTCGAGGACTTTTTATAACCATGGAACCTCCACATCTCTGCTTGGGCGGTAAGGTTGGTTGCAAGCTGCTCGAAGAAGATTCCTTCCATTCGGCGAGAGGATGTTGGCACTATTTAGGGTAACCATGATTGGTCAGAGGAATCCCTTCCTTCCTTGTGGAGATGTTGCACATGGTAAATGTTGGAGTTTCTATTGTGGGACATACGCTGAGTTGGAGACTTTCTTTTCAGGGGAGATCATGATTTGAGAAAATATTTCAAATCCCAACCAGTTAAGGCAGGAAATTTCTCTTACATGGGGACGGGGTTGTGGGCTGTATTCGGTTTGGGCTGCATCTAGCCGTCTGAGGATCATTTTCGGTCAATTGGGACATTGACCATCCTCTGGGCTAGCAGGCCACACTTTCCCTAAGCTGACTGCATTTTTGGGCCAACTCATTTCAGACGTCCCCATCACTATCTCCCCATACCGGAGGTTTGAATTTTCATTCGTGGGCATGTTCATGATGGGACGTAACATGCCATGTTGTCTTTTCCCTTCTACTTTCTTTCCAGGCCTTCCCCAGCTTCCCTTTTCACTGTTCTTTGGTGAGACTTCTCTACCCTTGATTGTCTGCAAATTTGCTAAGATGGTGGTTCCTTGGCGTTTAGCGGCCCGTTGTTTCCCCCTCGCGCTATAAATCGAGGGCTCACAGTGTTTCTTTGCATCACCTCCCTCCTTAATCAGTGAAATGGTGTGGGAGCTAGAAGCCATTGCAAGGCTTGGTGTTTCAGCTACCAACTCAAAGCTAAGACTTTTCACGTTCTTTGATGGCATTACCTTGGGACATAACTCCGGTCCGCTTGCTGCTTTGGTCACCCCTTTTCACATGGGAGGCTTCTTTGATAAACCCTTTTTTGCGCTTGTCCCACTAGTGTCTCCTTGTCTGACTGGGACTGGGCGCTCTTTATCCTTCAGCTACCTGTGCACCGTTGCCTTTCCTCACATCAAGCTTTTACTCTAGTCTCGATGTGTTGTTCCTCTACTTGAGAGTTCGCTTTAACGGAGAGGGGCCTTTGCATTCGGGCTGTTGCCTTATGTATTTCTCCCCCCTTTTTTTCATTATTATTATTTTTTTGTTGTACATTGGTCGCTTGGGGCTTTGTAACTTGTAAAAAGGGGAGATTAATAAAAAGGACTAGCAACCACCTTTGCGTATATTACTTCTGTCGCTTCTCCGTCTTTAGCCATCGCGTTCTCCTCTCTTTCTCTCTCTTTTTTTTTTGCACTGGACTTGTTCGAGGAGCTGCGGGTCTGGATTGGGTGGTTGAGCTGACAGAACGGCCAGAACTCGGAGTGGAAGTTGTCTAGTCAAACAAAACGAAGTGGATAGTTGACCAACTTCATAGACCAAAATGGCTGAAATTCGGATATGGGTTAGAGCCGAAATGGTAGTTGAGCGGCTTCGACCAAAGCGGCTAGGAGGTCAAACTGGAAGGTTTTGCTCCATCGCCTCACTCCGCCGCCAGCTAGGCAACTTTGGAAGTTGTGCTTAGCATCTTGGGAACTTGCGCGTATCTACCGTCAGCCTATTGTTTTCTGCCACGCATCACCGCGAAAAACTGTAGTATCTTTGCCATAAATGAGATGGATGATTTGGCATGATTGCACGCCCCCGTTTTTGACATGTGGCGGGCATTGTGATTCGCCTGTTTCAGAGGTGCCCTTTTGAATTCGTGCGGCGGCTATCATTATAAAAGAAGAGGCTAAGTTTAAAACTTCCTTAGTCTTTCCTCCTCCTCCTCCTTCTACAACTTAACTTTCCTTAGATTTCATGGCTCCCAAAGCTGGCGAAACTCGCTCCGTCCTTGACTTTGGCAATGTCGGGGCCCTATACGTTCAATATAATATTCCGTCGTCGATTCTATATGTGGTATAGGAGAGCACGATAGGGCTTGCTCCCCTTGAAAGGGATTCATCACCGTCTATGAGGCTCACCTAAGAAGTGGTCTGCGCCTTTCTATCCCCGGGGAGCTGTTTGACATTTTTTCGGTCCTTGGAGTTTTGGTGTCAAGGTTTCATCCTAGTGCCATTTGATACTTGTGCTTCTTGGGCATAGTCCTTTGCTAGGGGGTGCACTCACAGCAATGGTGGTGAAGGTTATCTTCTGTTTCCAATAGAATAGGGATTGGATCTCACTGTCCCACTGCGAGTTGCACATTAGCGATGACATCCCTAATTCTGTCAAGAATTAGAATGACAGATTCTTTTTTGTGAAGGTTTCTAGTGACTGGCTCTTGTCCAAGGTTTGGGGTAACGTGCTAGCTACCCTTTCTAGCAAGGCTTCACGTGAGGAGGTGGAGTCTGTCAAGCCATTGACGATTTTGATTCAAGCCCACTTGAGGAGTTCCAGAGGGACCACATTCTATCACCTGAGGCCCTCACGCTGGCTCATTGGGGCCCACCTTCTCCAATCAGGATCACCAAGGTTACTGCTCCCTGCCAGCATAGCCTAAAAGGAAGGTTGGGACCCTTGTCATTTACGATCCTTCTAACAGTCCGTCTCAGTGGCGATCTGCGTCATCTCTGTGTTTCTCGTCATCTTCTGCCGCCGATGGCCTTCTAATGGTGGAGCGGATGAGAAGCATTAATGAGCCGTCTCGGGTGCTAAACCTCGCCGCCTCCCCAGATGTCGTTATCCCCAAGGTTGACGCTGGGGTGCCCTTAGCTGGAGTCCTTTCTATTCTTCCTTCTGACGTGCTGGTGGAAATCGGAGATGAGGGTCCGGTTGAGGCCCTACAAGAGGAAGCCCATTAGGAGCCGGTGTCCACTTACCATCCTTGAGTGTTAGCCAGGTTGGATTTTGGGATTAGCCAACCAGTGTAAGTCAAGGCGGCTAGCAGTGTTGGGGAGACAGTGGCTACCGTGGTCCCTCCGTTGATAGTTCCCTAGAGAGCTGCTGCGACTGGGGAGACCTACACCTTGGTGAGTCATATCAAATTTTCATACTTTGTTGGGGACAGTTGGCCTAAACCCCTTTCCCTTATTTTGCTTGTAGGACGAAGAGGTGGTGCAGTTTTTGTAGACATGCTTGCACCAACGGACATATTGGATCTAGATGTTAGAGGAGGAGGTCCGCCGGCTGGCACGAATAAGGGTTGATCAGAGTGTGGTGGAGGAGCTACAGGGCTACCTCGATGCTGCCTCATCCGAGATCAAGCTATATCAGGACCGCATCATGGACCTTGGGCACTAGCTGTCCGGTGCCATGGGGGGGTTGGAGAGCTCCAGGGTTGCACTGTGGCAATCCAAGGAGGCCTTGTTGACAGTTGAGCAAGACCTGGCTTCACTCTTGAGCGACAATGTCAAACTCAAGGAGGAGCTGGCGTCTGGGATCGGCTTGGAAGAGTTGGGCAAGTCCTGAGCACAAGGGTTCAAGAGGGTGTTTAGTTGTGCCAGCGCATCGTCTCCATCTTCGACCCCGGATTCCCCACTGGCATCCTTGATCAAAGAAACAGGGTTGCTCGGCGCCAAATAGACCTGGTAGACTTTGCCGGCGGGGAGGACCCCCTGTCGTCTCATCCTCCTACCAGCCCTCAAACTTAGGTGGAATATATTTTGTATTTTTAATTTTGCTATTTTTTCTGTGTATTAATTATTTGTACATCACAGTTCCTTAATGAATGAAAATCGTTTTGCAAAAGTGTTGATGATTTCTTTATCCATGTGCTGCCTTGCTTTCCTACGGTCGCTGGCAGGCCAAACATGTTTATTTTAATATTTGGTTCTCATCGTAGAGTTAGGAGAATCATCCTTGTGGGACCAATCATGCCCTGGGTCCTTGACCGTTGCAAACTAATGGCGTACTACACCACAACGTGGTATTTGTTATTATGATGCTACAGGCAGTTTTTCCCGGGTGAGGACATGTGTCGCTTCCCATCAAAGCGACGTGACCTTTTAGTGTTGACCGCGATGTCATTTTAGGTTATGGACTTGCTTATTTAAGAGTGACGTCTCCTGTCGATCTATTCACCACTCGCCCTCTAGGCTTCTCTACTTTCACCGTGGCTGATCGAGATATGATCGACATCCCGAGTTTGCTCGCCCTAGCACAGGAAGCATCGTCTTTCACTTCCCCTGATCCCTCAATTGAGGGGAGCAGCGATGGGTGAATGTTGACGGAGAATGACGGAGAGGACTTTGTGAATGGGGTTGCCGTCGAGGAAGGGCACCACTTAGGTGTTCCACCACTCGAATCCCACGGCATTTTGAGGACACTTCCAGGCCTTGAGTTCGTTGATTCTTCTTCCCAGGTATGTCTATTTCGTTGAGAAGCTGCACGGATGCTTGATAGATGTTTTCCGTGCTTGACCCCTTCTTTTTTGTTCATCAGCCTGCTAGGGTGCCTCATGGGTTGGATAAGCCTTTGTTCTTATGGGGAGAGGAAATTACCCACAGGTTATGTGCTCAGAACGACTGTGTCACAGAGGAGATGGAGCAACGGGTTAACGTCAATGTTGGGAATATGCTACAGAGTCAAGCACGGGCCAAATACCTTGACCAGGCCCTATCGGAGTCTGATGCCAGATTGTAGGAACTCTCTAGAGCCCATGCCCTAGCTATGGAAAGGATTGTGGCACTCGAGGGCGAGCTGAGGACTAGACTTCATCCTGAGGAGATGGCCCCCGCCCTACAGGAGCGGTTTCAGGCGGGCATTCATTTAAGCAGGAAGATCGCTTCCCTGGTAGACCCCAATTTTCCCATCGGTTTCTTGGACTTGAGGAGCTTCCCACCACTCAGAGTTAATAGGATACCTTGTCAGAGGTAGTCGGGGGTTTGTGCCCCGTCCCTTGAGGGGTCCTCTATCTTAGAGTAGCCACTTGGATGGGTTGTAGGTGTAGATACCTCTTTGTATCCTCGTGGCCTTCAGATGCCCATAGATGCACATCTGAACTATTTAATACCATCTTGTGCATTGTGTACTTTGTGAAATCAAATCGACAGTATATATATATTTTTTCTTAGTTTGATAATACTATTGTATCGGAGGCGGCCCCTAGATTGTAGTCCGGGGCACCACCCCGCCCATTGTTGGAGCATGCGGCATTTTTTCATGCTTGACTCCAATCTACTGACCATCGTTGACTGACGGTACTATCTTCCCTGGAGGAGGTCATCGCATGTGTGCTATGGAGCCCCCTAAGGATTTTTGTTCGACCGTGACTGGGCTACTTGGTACGGGACTAAGGTTTAATCCAACTGCGTATGGGCCACTTGGTACGAGACTAAGGTTTAATTCGATTGCATATGGACCATTTAGTACAGGACCAAGGTTTAATCCGACTGCGTTTGGGTCGCTCGGTGTAGGATTGAAGTTAGGTTGCAAGTGAATGAGAGCTCACTCGACTTAGGGATAGTTTAGATCGTTTGAATTCATGCAATTTCATGCAAGCGATCGTATGAGAAGGAAAAACAAAAATAACAAGAACATGCAAGTAAACGAGTTATTTCACTAAACGTGATACAATATTATAAGCACTCTTTAGCAGCACATGCATGACCTACCTAAGTTCGATAAGAATCTTACTAATAATATTTCTTTAGATGGGTGGCATTCCATATCCTTGGAATTAGCTTGTCGCTCTAGGTTTGAAACTTGTATGCCCCGTTTCGTCGAACGGTTGAGATGAGGAACAACCTTCTCAATTTGGGAAAAAATTATTCCTATTGATTGTCTTGCTAGTGGCCTCTATACTCTGCAAGACTAAGTTTCCTACCTCGAATTTTCACGCATTTACCTTTCTATTCTAATACCAAGCAATTCGGTGTTGATAGACAGTCGTTCGCACCTTGCCGCATTCCGTACTTCTTCTAGTAAGTCTAAGAGCTCTCTAAATCGCTTAGAGTTGCTGAGCGGGTCGAAGGCCTCGACTTGGAGGTTGGGGAGCCTGATCTCAACCTGGATGATGTCTTCAGTTCTGTAGCACAGATTGAAAGTATTTCGTGTGTCGACTCCTTGGGTGTTGTCCGGTACAACCATAGCACAGACGGCTGCTCATCTACTCAGGAGCCCCCTGTATCCTCCAACTTTTTCTTCAATCCATGTAATAGGGTTCGATTGGTAACCTCCACCTGCCCTTTTGCTTGTGGATAGGCCACTGAGGTGTGAACCATCCTATAGCCTAAGTTGGTGCAATGCTTGGTGAAGCCCTTTCCGGTGAATTGGGTTCCGTTGTCAGTCATGATAATCTCGGGGTTTCCAAATCTACAAACTATATTCTACCAAATGAATTTCATGGCATTTTGCTCGGTAATTCAGGTGAACGCGGAGGCCTTAACTGATTTCGTGAACTAGTTGATAACCACCATGACAAACTTCATTTGTTTGGCCGCAATATAAAATGGATTAAGAATGTTGAGCCCCCGTTATGCGAATGTCCAGGGGGCCGGAATTGTCCTCGGCTCTGTAGGTGGCTAATGGTGTAGGCTGTCATAGACTTAACAATTCTCACACCTCTTTACGAATTCCGTGGCGTCTTTTTTCATGGTTGGCCAGTAGTATCCTTGGCATATACCTTGAAGGCTAGGTTCTTGCCATTTATGTACTACCCACAGATATTAAGGTGGACCTTGCTCAATTCGTAGTCAACCTCTTCCGGTGTGAGATACCGTAGGTTAGGGGTTGAGTACCCTCAGTGGTATAGCTTTCTATCCACGATGGTATATCAGCCAGTCATCTTCTTTATGCGTTTAGCCTCGTCCAAATTTTTTGGTAGGGAGCTATCCTTGGTATACTTCCAGTAAGGCGACATCCAACTTTTGCCATTGAAAACCTACATCACTTCTTACTTTTTGTTACTGGGAGAGGTCAGGATCTCCCCTATATCCTTAGAATATTGCTCTGGACTCTCTGTTGCTCCTGCCCTTATAAGCTGATAAGCCTTCTAGTTTTCTGCCCTTGGGATGTAAACCATGTTGACCTTGTCAAAATTTTGGACCATATTCTTTGCCTTAACCAGGTATTTTGCGAGCAGCGGGTTTGACGTTTCAAAACTTCAATGAACCTAATTGGCAATCAACTTTGAGTCATTGTAGACAGTTATATGCCCTGCTGAGTTCTCCTTTTTGAGCCGCAGTCCTGTGAGCAGGGTTTCGTACTCGGCCACATTATTGGTGGCCGAGAACCCAAGTTTCAAGGAGTATCTCATCTTGAATCCGTCAGGGGTTCTCAGGATTTCTCTGGCCTACTTCCCAAATTTGTTGATGAATCGTTCACGTAAAGAACCCAATCCGGCATTTCATTCTGGCGGCCAACGTCGCCAGCATTGTCGATATAGGGAATCAGGATTGTGGTCTCAACGATGAAGTTGGCTAACGTCTACCCTTTGATAGTCGGCCTGGGCCTAAACTATATGTTAAACTCACCCAATTTGATGGCCCATTTAACTAACCATTCTGATACGTCAGACTTTTGCAGTATACTCTTTAATGACTGGTCAGTCAGGATAACTATCTTGTGTACTTAGAAGTAGAGCCACAACTTTTTGGCTAAAAGGACGAGCGCCAACGCGATCTTCTCAGCGCCGGTCAACATTTTGCTGACGTAGTATACAAGTTGTTGTGCGTTGAACTCCGATAGTATCAAAATAGAGTTTAGTACCGTCTTTGAAACTGGTAAGTACAGGTACAGCTACTCGCCCTCTCTTGGTGAGGTCAGGAGAGGATGGTTGGCTAGGTACTCCTTCAACTCTTCGAAGGTGGTCTGGTAATCGGTTGTCCATTGAAAATCATTCGTCTTTGTCCCCTTCAAGGAGTTGAAGAAAAGGAGGTGCTTGTCTCCAAACTTAACCAGAAAATAGGAGAATGCTGCAAGTCTCCTGATTAGCCTCTGAACGTCTTTCACAATCCTCAGCAGAGTCATGTCCATGACGGCCTTTATTTTCTCAAGGTTTGTCTCGATCACCCGCTGGGAGACAAAGAAACCTTAGAACGTTTCGGAGGAAACTCCGAAGACACTTTTGGAGGGGTTTAACTTTATTTGGTGTGCTCGAAGCACCTCAAAAACTTTGACAAGGTCATGAATATGGTCGTTGGTGGTATTATTCTTGAATCTGAATCGTCGATGGATTCGGGTACAATTGGGTCTCGAGTTCGAATGGACGTGGAACCCGATCTCCGTGCTCTTTAGCCAGGATCCTACACGCCATAATAAAGGATAAGATATCAGAGAAAAACGGTGGAACTCGCTCTCTAATTTATTATTTGACGGTTAAATCAGTTATCCTTCTTTCAAAATGAAGAATGTAAAGGCAAAATTTACTGGGAATGATGTGGGGAAGGGGACTTATGAGTCTGACTCAAAGACAGTGCTTGAAGTGGAGCAACTTTTGATGGCGGTATGCTCGTGGAGAGCGGCTTTTGGAGGACACTGGGTAGACAGAGTGCGAATAGTAGGAAGAGAGGACGACGCTTGTGGACTCGTTTGAGAGTGGGATTGCTTGCATCAGTTTGGCACTGAGAAGGGCGTGCTTCTGAAGTTTGTCTCGAGAGCCTTTTATAACCATGGAACCTCTCCACTCCTAATTATGCGGCAAAGTTAGCTGCTAGCTGCTCAGAAAAAATTCCTTCCATTCAATAAGGGGATGCTGGCACTATTTAGGGTAAACACGATCGGTCGGAGGGATACCTTCCTTCCTCGTGAAGATATTATACACAGTAAATGTTGGGGTTTTCATTGTACGAGATACGCTGAGTTGGAGACTTTCTTTTTAAGGAAGATTGTGATTTGAAAAAATATTCCGAATCTTGACCAATTAAGGTAGGTAATTTCTCGTGCACGGGAATGAGGTCTGGCCCATTTCTGGTTTAGGCCACATCCGGCGATCTAAGGATCATCTCCGGTCAATTGGACCGTTGACCATCCTTTGAGCTAGCGGGCCGCACTTTCCTTGAGTTGACCGTATTTTTGGGTCGACTCATTTCAAATATCCCCATCATATAGTATAATTTAATATTTTGAATTGTTTAAAATAAATAATCACGTGACTGTTTGAAAGAGTGGAAAGGACGGCAGGACAACGCCATTTATTTAAAAATTAAATGTCAAAAAAAATCTATATATTTTATATTTACCGACGCGGCAGACTATTTAACCATCAATGTAACTAAATCACCAACGCACGTTATGATCGAATCGTACGGCTTATGATTAATTAAGGAGGAAGGGCCCGCTTACAAAAGAGATGGTTAGTGTGCGGCAAATGACATTGATACCCCTATGCGATCTGCCGATGAAAAAACAAACAAAAAAGAAA
>JAODPA010064744.1:0-11032 GCA_025585075.1 Nepenthes mirabilis | reverse complement strand
TATATATATATATACACGTATATGTGCTAACAGCATGTGTACTTATCTGTTTGAGTGAAGATGTGTCTGTGGGTGCGTGTATTAGTAGAATGGATGTAAATTATTATAAATGGGTTGTGTATGGAAGAATGAATCCAGTAACGTAACTATAAATGTTTAATTTTAATGGATGGGGTTGAGAATATAATTTCATGGGTAGCTTGTTAATATTAATGATAATAAAATAAAATAAAATATTATACATGTTGGAATTAGTTAATTTGTTTTTGGCTCATCTGTAAGTGATCATTACATATTGGCATTAGTAGTAGGCGTCGTACCGGAACAGAATGAAAGAATAGTTAAATGGTTAAATTAAGTAAAATAAATTATATCTCAATTCGTGTTTATCTTTGTTCTGTGATAAATCCTTTGTGTAAATCTTGATTGCATGAGTACAGTCATTGTCAGTACCGAACGACATTTCTATCATTGAAATTGCAAATTTTTTTTTGCATTATACTCGATTGTGTGAGTATTTGGATTGTTGGCTTCCTACGGTTAATATTGAAGAGAGTATGAAAATATTAAGGTATTTAGTCGAATTTGAGGTTACGAAATTTTAATGTAGTCTACGCTTATCTGATACCAAATTCTGTGTCCTGGTGGTGTTGAGGTACATTGCCTAGATTGACAGGATGCTTATGGCCATGTAACCATCGTAGTTCATAATATCGAGAGTATCATGGCGGGAGATGTTGGGTTTGACATATGAGATACCTTCCGTACCTTATAGAGTCAAAAGAGGAGCATGTTGATGAGATTATCTATACCTGGTTGAGTTGGATAATGAGCATGCTAGAGAGATGTCTATACTTTGTTGAGCAGAGTCTTTGTGGACCATAGATTTTAGCCAGAGGTCAAACTTACAAGCATCAGGTAGATTGTACAAGTACCCAGCTGTCGGAAAATATACGCGGCCTTTGGTTCACAGTAGCACAATAAGATCTAAGAGTTTTCTTGTGATATTTGTTTGTCATCTATATCTCATGAGTTTGGGATTCAGTGGAATCCAGGAGTTTGCATTCAGTAGAATCTATGTGTTGGATTTTGTGGTAGCCTGATCAGTGGAATCCTTGTTGTTGATTATCATTTGATGTACAGGTCATTCACACTGACATGTGAACTAGGGAATCCCCACTCATCCTTGACATTGGATTTCATGGGATTAACATTAGTTATTGGTACTCTTATTATCTTTATGATATATGGGTCAAGTGTGACCTATCTTGCTTAGAATCGTATTTACGACATGTTATGGTTTCTCGGATATAGCTAATGGTTAGAGAAATGTTGAGACTTTTATATTTTGATATTCGAGATTATTTTTATTACTTAGCGTTTTTTTATTATTATCACTTGTTGGATATTGGCTCACTTTTACGTTTTCTTGGCTCCAAATTGAGTTGATTGTATAGTGTGATCATGGGATCCTACTTTTGCAGTAGGACTTTCAAGTAGAGCTATTTATGGAGGCTAAATATTACCTCTCAGTGGGAAACAAACTAGATATATTATTGATGGAAGTTAAGTAGATTTTATTCTGGTTGCAACTTGTGATCCTTAGTAATTTTTATTTCGGGATAGTTATATGATATTTTGATGAATTTGATAGTAGCTTAATTTAATTGTATTGCCATTATGGAGTATTATGAATAATTTTTGATGCGTACTAGGGATATGGATTCATAACGGGTGCCAATTACGCCCTCTTTGTAAATAGAATGTCCTCTCTGTCTTTGAAAATTTAAGACCTGCGCGCCACAACTAAACCAAGAATTAGAGTACAATCGAAGTTTGCTATCCAAAAGGCACTCCGATGTTTAAGTTAGTTCTCGTCCAAGAATAGAGAGAAAAATTTTAAAGAAAAAAATAAGAGTGAATTCTTTTTGGTTCAACTGTTTTAGTCCAGTTTCTATCCATGCATAGTCCAAGTAGTAGTATTCACACTTGAGTGGTCTGGATCCTTCTTTTTGGGTCTGTCCTTCATTTTAGGCGTGCTTTCTTTTTATACGATGTCCAAGCACTTCAGTTTTTGTCTATCTGTTTTTCCATGACTTTTGACGTCATACTGGATAAAATCAACTGAAGCGGCTAAGGCACCGAAGCGGTTAAGGCTTCTGGAGTCCAACTGAAGCAGTTGAGGCCTCCAGAGTTAAACTGAGCGGTTATGGTCTTCGGACGTGGAATCGTTCGCCTGACCTAGCAGTTCAATTAATGGGATTTTGTTGGGCCTACGTTCTTAGGCCTCAGTGATGTCCAGCCCATCTTACATCATAGCCTTAGTAGCCTTTCTTCATGTAGATCCATTAGTAGTTGTACCCATCACTAGCCCCCTATGTCAGAGGTTTTGAGCTTTAAATATCTGGCATATTCATTGATGGTGTACTACTTTCCCATCTGTTCTCTGTTATTTTCTTGACAAAATCACCTTATTGATTTTCTTAAAGTCAATTAAGGACGGAACTGAGCTGGAGTGAGCAAATTTCATGAATGGATTAAGTTTGGAGTGAGAGGAAAAAATCCGGAGTGACAAATCTTTTGAAGTGACAAGGTCTCCAGAGAGCCAAGATCTTCGGAGAGCCAGGATTTCTGGAGAGACAAGAAAAATAAGAATTTTGGAGAGGCAAGGTCTTTAGAGTGAAGGGGTCTTCGGAAATAATAAAGTTTCGGAGAGAAAAAGGGTCCCTGGAGAGATAAAATCTCCAGAGAAACATGGTCTCCAGAGAGATATAGTCTCCGAAGTGGAAGAACTCCAGAGAGAACAAGGCTTTAAGGAGGGAAAAAGGTTTTTAGAGAGAATAAAGTTTACAGAGAGAAAAAAGATCTCCGAAAAGATAAGGTCTCCGGAGAGATACGGTCTCCGAAGCAGCAAGATCTCCAGAGAGAAAAAAAGGTTTCCGAAGAGCACAAAGTTTCCAAAGAGAAAAAAGATCTCCGATAAGATCTCTGGAGAGATGAGGTATCCGGAGAGATACGGTCTCCGGAGAGAACAAAGGCCTCTGGAGAGACAAAGGTTTCCAGAGAGAAAAAAAGGTCTACGAAAAGAATAAAGTTTCCAGAGAGAAAAAGGTCTCTAGAGAGAACAAAAGTTTTGGAGAGAAAAAAGTCTCCGGAAAGATAAAGTATCTATAGAGAACATAATCTCCAAAGAGACATGGTATCCAAAGAGATACGATCTCTGGAGTGGTTCTATCAGTAGCATGCTACCAGTTTTGTAATTTCTCGAATTCCGTTTGGATTATTTAATATTAATTGTAATTTTCGGTAATTTGGACGTAGCGAAAAATTTATTTAATATTATGAAATTCGTAAGGATAATTGGATTAGTTGGGTTGGCGCTCGATATACGCCCGTATTGTTGTCCGAGTATCAATTTGGATTTTGGAATGAAAGAAAACTAAAATAGAAAATATATAATAATATATGGAAAAACAAAAAAAAGAGAAAAAAAATATGGAACAGTGATAAGATAAGGGTTCGGGGAAAGAGAGAGCGGAGGGGCAGAAGAGGAGAGAGAGAGGAGGCTGACACGGGCTATTGCGTCGCCGTTGCCGGAGCTCCCAACGTAAAAAATGAAAGCCGGCGAAGTCCTCTCCATGATAGTATCCTCCATTTTGTGCTTCGGCATTTGTAGAGGACAGGATCTTGAACCGAAGCCAAACGGCCGTTGTCCGTTCGCTGCCGCTTCTGGAAGAAATCAGTGAAATTAAGGTAAGTAAATCCGTCCATTCTTCTTGTGGATGTTGATTTTGAAGTTATATGTGATGATTTTGTAAGAAATTGATTGAATAGGGAGAATCTGGGTAAAAAGGGGCGCCAGTAGGGTTGCGGCCGAAGGAGAGAGTGAAGTCGCCATGGTGATGCCACCGTTCGTCACCGTTGTTGTCGCCGGATGCTGCCGTTGCCTATGTTACCTGTTGTCGAAGCCGCTATCAGTGAAGGGGCAAAGCCGTACGCATAGAACGGCAGAGGCGCGCGAAGAGAGAAGGGGAGGAGAGAGATGGGACACGCGTTGGAAGAGAGAGAGAAAGGGCCCGATTCGGGTACCTCGACGAATCCTTTCTTCAGATCTGTGAAGTATGAAGTCCATGCAAGTATCTGTAAACATCTTCTTTGGTTTGATTTAATTTCTGATATATTTTGGACACTGTGTGAAATTTTTACTAATATGTATGTAATTTTATCTGTCCGATCTATTTAATCTGAACATACATGTATAGTTTATTGATTAATTTTGGAGGTTTTAGATATGGATTTTATAATTTTAGAAATTTACTATTTTTTAGAAAGTCTGAAAAAAATTTATTAGATACTGTGTATATTTATATCAATATGTGTAACAAAAATGTGCACGAAACTTGCATTGGCCGTGCATTTTTACATACAAGTGTCGAGTCGTGGTCGCTATATTTAGACTTGGGTTATTAGATTTTCTAGCTAGTTCCAGACAAGAAGATTTTGGTTAATTGGAAATCCTTTTCCGCTAGTAGAAAAGGCTTAGAGTAGTGACCTTTCCTATTTGGAATAATTTGATTTGATTTTAGAATATATTCGGATGTTCTAACATATCTGACAAGTTTGAGGATTGCACCTAAAGTCGCGGATGGCAAATAATAGTGAGCAACATTATCCATGGGTATAGAGTACATGGGTAGCCATACATGTTGGCATAATTTGTATTTGATTTTGCCTAAGGTTATCGAAATTATGTATAATCATTCCTCAAACTAGTCTTTAATTAATCAGAACTTAAATTTAATGTATGATTTGTATCTCTACATTGATTTTTATTGGACTTTGATTTAGATTTGGATTTTGACTTTGGATTTGAGATTCGCCGATTTTGCCCTCATTTGGGCATTGGTATGTCTCGTATAAATAATTTTTGACAATATGTTTTGATTCAGACCTTTAGAATATCTGTCGCAATACTGGTTCGACTTCTACATATGCTATTGGTCATCCGGCTATCGGATTTTGCCCTAAATCACAAGCTAATCAGGCCTTGGATTTGAACTTGGACCTGGACTTGGATTAGACTTAGAATCGGTCATTTGCCTATTAGAATTGATCCGGATCACTTATGTTTTGTTTATATATATACACACGTCCCGATGAGGGTTATTTTATGATTTGAATATGTGCTTTGAATTTGGATATTTGATTTGTATACGAGATTATTATTGGATTTCAAATTCTGGATCTTGAATTTTATTGGATTTGTTATATCAGCGAGTTGAACTTATTCTGTCATTTGAACTGATTTTATCCATTTAATCTTCTCTCTAATTTATTGGACTCTTTTTGTTTAAATATGATACTTGTTGGGCATTAGGCTCATTCTTCTGTTTTATCTCTTCAGAGTAAAGAATCAGTTTCATCGTAATAGCACGAAGAGTTTCGGCGTATCACTGTATTCCTCTGGTGAGTGTCATTTTTTTTTAATTTTGATATTATTAACTATGTATCGGGTATGAAAAAATTTTGCGTGGATTGTTATGAGATGTTGGAGTCGGTCGAGTGTAGGCCATGGTTTTGTATGTTAAGAATTTGTTAGGTCGATTTCTTATGGGGATAAGTCATTGTCGTTATTTGGTAACCCCCTTGCGACTATTTTATAGAGCGGGTCACATTTATATTATCTAATAATGTCCTATGTGGATTATAAAACTTTATGGAGTTTTGGATATTTAGTTGTCACACCCGGATTTGGGACTTATAAGAATAATAATTAAAATATATTTAATTATTTAATTGACCTGTTTGGTTCGGGTTTGTGACATATTTGCTTTTTGAGATTTTTCTTGGGTGCTGTTCTCCATATCATTAATGAGGACAATTTTCTAAGTGATTTGCAATCATGTCATTCCTCGAAAACCTGCATCTTTTCAATTCAAAAGTGGCACCTTTTCAAAATTAAAAAATTTGCAATAAATCCGGCACTGTCTTAAATTAGTTTTTACCTTCGTCTTCAATCCTCAAACTTTAACTCTTTCTCGAACCTCTTTGCTTTCCTGTTACTTCTCCCCTCTACCGAGTATTACTTCTATGGTCGTTCACGTTGCTGACACTCGATCGATGCTCACCGGAGATGACGTTGAGAGGTTGTATTCCCAGTTTTGAATATCTAGGAAAATCCCATATATTGTGCCTGGTGAAGATGACAAAGCTTGCGCTCCGCCTAATGACTTCATTACTATTTACGAAATTTACCTTAGGGGTGGTCTTCGCATTTCCATCGCACACGAGCTACTTCAGATGTTCAAAGATTTTGGCGTCCCCGTTGCCAGATTCCATGTGAACGCAATTAGGTATCTTTGCACCCTCTACATATTTTTTCGTCTTCGTGAGTTAAAGTTTAACTCCACCGCAGTCAAGGTTATTTTCCGATTCGTCGAAAGCGGTGATTGGATCTCGTTGTCTCCAGGGGAGATAAACCTTTACGGACTGATCTACGAGATCATTAAGGATTAGAAGGATAATTTTTTCTTTTTGAAGTTATCTGTTGGTATTCCTGGTGGCTGGGAAGGAGTCACCGACTCACTCACCAATAGGGTTTCTCCTCAAAATGAGGAGTTTGCCCGATCATTCATTGAGATTCTTCAGGAGAAGGTAGATCTTTCACTGATAAAAATAAGGACCACCTTCTCTCATTGGAATTGTTGGTCTTCGCTGAGTGGGTGACCAGTGAAGAAGAAACCATGGTTGTCGCCCTGTCTTCACCTAAAATTCGTAAAAGGAAAATTGATGGCACTAAAGCCAGGGCTGCCTCATCACCGCGACGACGTGTTACTTCTATATCTGTTGAGGCAAACCCTCCTAGGCTTGGGTCAGAAGTTTCACATATTAGGAGCCCAGCTTCAGACCCTCTTGTTCAAACGGGTCTGGAGCCAAAATTGGAAACGGGTTCAGGACCCAAACTCGTTACTGGTGAGGATCCTCCAGTAACTTCTACGGAGCCCTCAAGCGTTCATGAGATCATGGGCTAGTCGGTTGATGTTGGGCAGTCCGGCGAGTGTGGGCCTCAAACTGAGGCTGAAGATGTCCGAACTGAAGATGTGTTATTGCTTGCCTCTTCACACATGCAAGTTGGGCCATCTACTTGTCAGGCCACTGTAGAGGAAGTTGCTTTAGTGACTGGTGAAGAAGAGACTTCTCATCAAGAGTCTCCAGTGTTTAATCCAGTTGCTCCCTCATCAGAGGCCAAAGATCAGCATCCTATGTGGCCGTTCACTCCGGACTCAACAGCTTCAACACCTCGCCCTAGCCCGTTGAGAGACGGCCTGAATCCACTCCGACAAATGGGGGAAGAATTTCTTTGACTAAGGCGGCTCTCAGAGCAGCATTTCTCACTATAAGTATTCAGTAAATCATTTTCATTAAGTGGTATAAACATTGACATTATGGACTTATTTTGTGCACCCACAGGATGAAAAAATGATTAACCCACTGAAGATTGGCCTTCATTAATGGAAGCAGTGGATTCGTCAATTGCAGGATGAAATCAGCCATTTGCAACTGACCCATGTTGATCCCAACACTCTGCAACAACTCCAAGATCAAATCTGCAATCTTCAAGCTGAGTTGCATAGCATCAAGGACGCTCTTGAGAGGCCAACCAAAAAAACAAAGGGCGCCAAGGACTCTCTTGGGCATGCCAACCATCAGATCGAAGAGCTCTAGAATGAAAATACATGCCTGCATTCTAGGGTGAGGACTTGTCTCAGGCTAGAGGAGTTGGTACATGCGCAAAATGCCCGATTTTTGGATGATGTTCATTTATGCAAATAGATTGCCCTGCTGGCTGACCCACAATTGTCGGTCAACTTTTTTGATGAGAGAATAAGAGGCATCCACTGCTCATCTGACATGCGGGGCTCCTCTGACTCCAAGGAGCCAAGCTCTTTCCATCCTAGGAACTCCCAAGGATGATCATTTATCTAATTATGTAATTTTGACATTGTAAAATATTCATTGACTTATTAATATACCAGCACTTTTTTGATTGTCTATTTTGTTATGTAAATAATCATTTGTCGACCAAGCGCCTTGGCTTTATGCTTTATTAGTGCTGGGCTTTGGCAAGATTAGGATCGTTGACTGTTTTGATCCCAATTTGCAGACCATGGTTGATTGAAGGTACTCATCCTTGAGGAAGGGAGTCGTAGCACTCATGCTAAACAGCCCCCTACGGTTTAATTATTCAACTGTGTTTGGTTGGTTGGAACGAGTTCATAACTGAAAATTTCAATCGCTAGTGGACTGTTCAATAGCTGTATCGAGGTTCTTTTGACTGCCTTGGGTCAGGGAACAAATGAGATAGAAATCTCACCTGACTTAGGGGTAATCTAGGCCGATTTAGTTTGATATATTATTATTATTACATAAGCACATACATTCAAATGTAATAACAATAAAAACAAAATAAACAGATAAAAAAGACAAATGATCTCATAAGAAGTCAAATGATTTCATTAATATTGAACATAATACAAGCGCACGAGAAGCTTACACTGCCTACCTGGATCTTCGAATGCAACTATTGATAAAATTTCTTTAAATAAACGGCATTTCACGTTTTCGGTACTAATTTACCGTCTTGACTGCACAATTTATATGTACCATCCTGGAGGATGGCAGACACAATGAATGAACCCTCCCAATTTGGGGACAGTTTGTTTCTGTTAGTAATCTTCCCTATGGTTTCTATACTGCGTAGGATTAAGTCTCCAACGTCAAAATTCCGAGCTTTGACTCTTTTATTATAATATCGCGCGATTCTTTGTTGATAAGCAACCGTTCTCATCTGGGCTGTTTCCCGGACTTCATGGAGCAGGTCAAGATGTTCTTTGAGTCTCTAGGCATTGCTAAGAGGATCAAAGCTCTCAACTCTGAGACTGAATAATCCAATCTCCACTGGAATCACTGCCTCTATTCCAAAGCATAAATTGAATGGAGTTTCTCGAATTGGCTACTTGGGTGTAGTTCTGTAAGACCACAGTATCGAAGGCAATTCATTTGCCCAGGAGCCCCCAGCATCCTCCATTTTTGTCTTCAACCCATGTAATAAAGTTCTGTTAGTCACTTTCACCTGTCCATTAGTTTGTGGATAAGTCACTGAAGTATGAACCAGCGTGACACCTAAACTCGCGCAGTATCTAGTGAAGAGCTTTCCAGTAAATTGAGTCCCGTTATCGATTATTATAACCTATGGAATCCTAAACCGGTAGATAATACCTTGTCGCACAAACTCCATGGCGTTGTGTTAAGTTATTTTTGCCAAGGAAGAAGCCGCTACCCACTTGATGAAATAATCAATCTCCACAATAACGAATTTTCTTTGACCGGAGGTGACTGGAAATGGGTCAAGGATATCAAGCCTCCACTGTGCAAAGGGCCACAACGTTTGTAAGGTCTTCAAATCAGTTGGCGGTTGATAAAGTATATTCCTATGCAGTTAACAGTTTTCACACCTCTTGACAAAATCCATTGCATCTTTTTTCATTGTAGGCTAGTAATAACCTTGCTTCATAATTTTAAAAGCTAAATTTTTGCCTCCAATGTGAGATCCGCATATGCCGAGATGGACCTCACTCAAGACATAATTTGCCTCTTCCAGAGTGAGGCATTTTAGTTGTGGGGTTGAGTATGGTCGACGGTATATTTTTCCATCCACAATAGCATACCAACCCGCTATCTTTTTCACACGTTTGGTATCGTCTGGGGTCTCTGACAAAATTTCGTCAGTCAGGTATCTCCAATATGGCGGCATCCGATTTTCCTGATCGGTGACTTGTAGAATTTCTTGCTCATACTCCTCGATACTTGGAGTCTCCAGAATTTTCCATGGGCATCTTGAACATTCCTCAGGGTTTTCAGTGGTTGCAACCTTTGCAAGCTGGTCTACTTTTCCATTGTTCGCCGAGGAGATGTGAACTATCTCCATTTTGTTAAAGCCTTGCATCATACTTTTCACATTTGCCAAATAGTTCTTAAGTAAAGGATTGGCTACGTCAAAGCTTCCCTAAATTTGGTTCACGATTAGTTCAGAGTCACTATATATAATCACGTGTTTCACTGAACTCTTTGGTTAGCCTAAGTCTGGCCAGCAAGGCCTCATACTCTGTAGCATTATTAGTCGCCGAAAATTCGAGACTCAAGGAGTAACCGATTTCTTTTCCACCAGGAGTCTTCATAATTACTCCGGCTCTACTTTTGGACTACGTTGATGACCCATCAATGTGCAAAGTCCAACTAGGCAAATCAACTGTCTGGCAAATTTCTTCGTTACCAACAAAGGTGGCTCAAATTGGGGTTGTGGTTTCAACGATGAAGTCTGCCATGGTCTGACTCTTGATTGCCAGCGTTGATATAAACTCAATGTGAAACTCACCCAATTCTATTGCCCACTTTACTAATCTTTTAGACATATCAGGCCTTTGTAGCACAACCTTCAAAGGCTGGTCAGTGAGGACAATTATCCCATGAGCTTGAAAATATAGCTGTAATTTTTCAGCTGAATGAACAAGTGCTAAGGTCATTTTATCCGCATATGAGTAATGAGTTTCAGTGCCAACTAACATTTTACTAACATAGTATACCGGCCGTTGCACATCTGATTGTTCTCGGATCAGTACTGAATTTAATGCCGTCTTCAAAATGGCCAGGTATAATATAAATCCTCACCCTACTTTGGTGAAGTCAACAGAGGAGGACTAGACAAATAGTCCTTCAACTCTTAGAAAGCAGTCTTGCAGTCGGCTATCCAAATGAATCCATTTGCTTTCGTTCTCTTTAAAGCGTTAAAAAAGGAGAGGTACTTTTCGGTCGACTTGGCCAAGAACCGGGATAGAGCTGTAGGCCTCCCAGTTAATCTCTGGACATCCTTTACTGTTGCTGGTGGTGCCATATCTATTATGGCCTTTATTTTCTCCGAATTGGCTTCAATCTCACGCTGTGAGACTATGTGTAATATCCCGGATTTTATTTG
>JAODPA010064734.1:12736-27220 GCA_025585075.1 Nepenthes mirabilis | reverse complement strand
TATATATAGGCCAGTAAAATTTCTTCTTTTGGACCCTCAAAGTGAATCAAAGTAATAGGTACTGCCTTAAATTTAGTTGGATACATGTGGCACAGAGTTCACTGGCTAATAATTGAAAGACAGCTCTACCATCTATATCGTGGAGGCATTGACCTCAAAAGAAACAAAAGCTTGGGCACTGAAACTCCTGTCGCCACTGACACATGAAAGCTCTCAATCCCAATTTTAGAACAAGGAATAAGAATCGATGCTACTAAAACAAGAAGTTGCTTTAAGCTGCAGATGACCGCTCCCATTACAACTCAAATGGGGCATCTGGTCTTACTTACAACTTAATTGTTTTATCAGGAAATGAAAAACACTATTGAAGAAGTGCCCAGGATGTGCCAAAAACAATCAAATAGAAAAAGGCAATCTGGCAGATATTATTAAGCAGCTAAAAACAGGTCATCATAAAAGGCTCTACCAGATTCAGACTCCTACCAGAGAGGAGATGATTCTCCCATGAAAACAACAATTTAGACCTACCAAGCTGAAAAATAAGTACATTAGATCTTCAATCTCATCCCAAAGGAATGCACTAAATAAAATTGCCTTTGGTTTTCTTCATGTGGAAACTTGCAGCTCGTAGCTCAAGACTTAACAGGAGAATTGCACCCACTGAACCCCAAGCAAGCACCATGCAGAAATCCAAATTTTCCTGGTAACTTCACAATGACGACAAATGATTGAAAGACTCAAGATCTCACCTGCACAAAACACAACCAACATTTAGCAGGTAGAATCCCCTTTTTTGATATTATTTCATGTCAAGTTGAGCTCCCAAGCAGCTTCCTAAGCAAGAAGGGATAGGGGAATCTAACTTCCAAATAATTTTCCCCGTAAAATGATCTCCACAAGGCCTCTAGTGGCTTCATATCAGGTTGCGACAGAAAAGACACCACTTTTTGCTCAAGCTCCACCTCACTTGGTCATCATCAGAATTAAGGTTTACCCCTTTCAAATTAAGGAATAGCTCTCGTGCAAAACCATATCACTAAGACTTAGTTACAGTAAAATTGACACAAACAGAAATTCCATTCACCAAATCACTACAGTTGTCAAAAACAGCCTCCTGATTTGCAACGATTCTGAAGATGTTTGAGAGTCTAACACTCAACACAACCATTTATCCAGGCATCACGCATGAAGAAGACTGCATGAATCGGAGAAAACATTCCAACCCATTCATGATGTAATTCCACAGAAAAAAATCCATAACAACAGCTACTTTGTTTAGGAGAGCAACCAAAGTGATAGCATCCATAAATGGCTTCAACAATTCCACTAAAAATTTCCAATGTCACTGTCCCAACAAGCCTTGTGGAAGAGCTTAGAAGTTTTAACACATAAGCAGCTAACTTTGGCCTGAAGTTTGACAATTTCCCACCTAATTGAAAACCTCCTCACTCCTGCCTCATAAACACTGCTTCATGAGCTTTCCATTCTAAGACCCACCAAACCAGGTAAAAGGAAAGAAGAAAGAAAATGAGTGGGTTCAGCAGATAAGATACTTTTTAGAAGCATAATCCAACTGCCTTTGATAAATTGTACTCCCCCCAAAAGGGAGGATCTATGTCAAATTTTCAATTACTCCAATCCCACACTAAAGCATCTTTACCCTTTTTAGCACCAATAGGCTTGTTGTGAGTAACAGAGTAATTAAGGCAATAATTCAAGCACACACAAGACAACGAATTTTCATGATTCACTCTCTGGAAGAGAGCTGCATCCATGGGCACAAGATGGAGTGGTTTCACTATATTCAAAGAGTATAAGTAATGAAAATAACCCAATTATACTCATTCCATCAAGAATACTTAGCTGTTTAGTAAAATCGAAACACCCCAAATTTGGAAACACCTCAAAAATAGTTCAATACTAGAGAACCCATCTAATCGAGAGCCGGTGTGGTTTCCTTGGATTAGCTAGAAACCTAATCACAACACTGATGGCATGTGAAAGTTCCGATCGGGTGCACACCATACAATATTCATCAAGCTACGAACAACACTAGAATACGAAAACATGACTTTTCATCATTTTCTTCATTAAGTCATGGTACTTGATTTGTAGAAAGTTCAAAATGCCGGTCAATGGAGTAGAAACTAACCTTCTATATTAAATCTCGAGAGAATTTTCTGAATATTCTAACTTTGAGATAAACTTAGTCTTCCCACAACTTTATTCCTTCGGATTTCCATTCCGAGATTTTCTTAGCCAACCTGAGATCTTTCATCTCAAAATATTTGTTTAATTACATTTTCAAAGAATTAAAATAAAAAACATTTTTAGCCATAATTAATATATCATCGATACCACATAAAAGAATGAACCATTGAGAAGCTTTAAAAATATATGCACCAATCATAATCACTCTAAGTGAACCCATTCTTGCTCATAAACAAATAAAAGCGTTTGTACCATTGCCTCAGATATTTCTTCAAATCGCGGAAAGACTTCTTTGATCTACACATGGGCTCTTCTTTTCCATTAGATTTGAACCCCTGGGTTTAGTGATGTAGATCTCCTCTACAAACTCTCCGTGTAAGAATACGGTTTTAGCGTCAAGTTGGTCATGTTCAGAATCATGCAAAGCAACCCAAGCCAAAAGAGTACGAGTGAATGTATGTCACGCCACGGTAGAATAAATTTCGGAGAAATCGATACCTTGCCTTTGGGTGTATCCTTTAACAAGTCAAGCCTTAAGGGTGTCATCATATTTTCTTTTGTACGCCCACTTGCAACTTACAATACGTCTACCTTTCGGTAACATAACAATATCCCACCACTTATTTTTGTGAAGAGATTGCATTTCATCATGCATCACATGCATCCACTTTTCGGATTCCGGATCAGCCACGACTTCTTTGAAGTTGCTTGGCTCTCCATGTTCGACCAACGTGGTGTAGAAAACCATGTCCAGGATTTGCATTTGCTTGTGCATCTATTGTGACTTCCAATTTTTGTACCTTTGCAAATCATTTTCATTGGAGTCATGCAGCAAATTTGAATCTGGAAATTCGGATTTGCCTCCCAAGCCTACAGGCTACCTAGAAACAGTCTTTTCCTTCTGAAACTGTTCAGCTGACAGATTCATCATTGACATGAATCTGTCCAGCATCGGTTTTATCCTCTTTTTGTAATTGTATGTGTTAATATTCTTTCCTGGCAGATTTCAGCATTGTATGTTCATCAACTTTGACATCTTTGGAGATAATATAGTGTGGGCTGTCTGGTCCAAGGTAGCACAACCTGAAAGCTTTGATGTCATGTGCATAGCCAGGAAAAATTCAATTATTTTCCCTCAGTTCATGTTTGTGAGATTTAAAATAAATGCATGCATGACAACCAAAGATGTGTAAATAAGAATAGTCAAAAGGTTTACCTAACCAAGCCCCATTTGGTGTCTTTAAGCCAATAGATGTAGAGGATGATAAATTCACGAGATAACACGCAGTGTTGACTGCCTCAACCCAAAAATGTTTTGAGATTCTGGCTACATTCATCATACTCCGAGCTAGTTTAAGTAAAGTTCAGTTTATCCGCTCAGCAACACCGTTTTTGTTAAGAAGTCCAAGGGACTGTCCAATGTCAAGTAATGCCCTCCTCTTCCCAAAACGTCTTGAACTGGGTAGAGATGTACTCACCTTCATTGTATGGAGTGTTTTCTCATTTCTTTCGGTTTGCATCTCCACCATGGCCTTCTACTGCTTAAAAGTTTTAAACACATCAGATTTGGATTTAATTGTGTAAGGGTACCTTTCTCGAATGTGATCATTAAAAGAAAAAAAGCAATTGGTTCCTCCCCTTGACAAAACTTGCAAAGGACCCCAAATATCCAATAGGGATGCAATCAAGTATGTCTTTTGTGGTGTGCATCAATGTGCAAAAAGTACTCGACAATGTTTTCCGAAAACATAGTGCTCACAAAAATCTAATTTACAAGACTTGATACCCTTTAGAGGGTTTCGCTTATGGAGCTCATCAAGTCCTCACTCACTCATATGCCCGAGATGCCACAACTATGTTTGATCATTATCACCTGTAGCAACATTGAAACTTAACCCGATACCCTTTAATGGGTTGCTCATGGAGTTCTTCAAGTCCTCACTCATGCATATGCCTGAGATACATATGCCATAACTGTGTTTTGATCATTATCATTTGTAGCAGCATTGGAGGCTTCATATGAAACAATACTTCATATAAGCTAGTAGAGATTCTGAACTCTATTTACTCTTATCATCACAAACGCTCCCTTCATTATTTTCATAGAACCATTCTTTGCAACAATTTTGCATCCCAAATAATAAAAAATACCCAATGAAATCAAATTTCTTTTAAGATCTAGGGCATATCTAACGTCAACCAGTGTGTTCACAACTCTGTCAAATATCTTAATTTTGATGTTTCCATTCCCGATTGTTTCACACGCAGCATTATTGCCCATAAAAACCATACCACGACCATAAGGTCACTACATAGAAAACAAATCCTTGTTTGAACACATGTGAGATGAGCACCTAGAATCAAAAATCCATGCGTTCGATAAATTTCTCGAAGAAGTGTAAAGAATAATACCTTCCTTATTTTGCCTTGAGCTCTCAGCCAAATTAGCAATTTCAAGCTTTAACTCCTTGTTTTCTTTTGCTTTAAGCTTCCAACAATCCTTTTGATGTGGCCTAACTTCTTACAATAATTGTACTTTATGAACTTACTATTTCTTGATGTGGATCTCAACCGACTTTGATTTTTGGATGAAAATCAAATCTGTCCCTAGCTCCAAGGCCCACGGTCTTGCTATCCGGAATTGGCTTTTGGACAATTTATTCCAATTGTCTCTCCACCATAGGTTAGTATAGTTATAAAATAATGATGAGAGGTAGGTAGAGAACATAAAAGCAACAAAGCTTTATTTTCATCATCAATCTTAACACCGATGCTCAACAATTAACAAAGTTTGTTGAAATTATTTAAGTGTTCATGAACCGATGTACTTTCTTTCATCTCAAGTGTGTGAAGTTGCTGTTTCAAATAAAGTCGATTCATGAGAAGCTTCATCATGTAAAGACTATCAAACTTGGCCTTGGCGACATTGTAAACAACTTCGCTGGCTACATATAGCCAAATTGTGCTCATTGCATGGAAATCAATATCCTCTAAATCCACGTTGGAAGAGGAGACAATGGTCATTCTTCCCCTTTAAACTTTGTGGTTTCATTGCTAAACAAGCAAATTGTTAATCTTGATTTGCCACAAACTAAAGTTGTCTTTGCCATTGAACTTCTTTAGCTCAAACTTGGTATTCAAAATTTTTGATACCATTTTTTTATCAAAACCCTTTGATACCAATTTGTTGTAAGTAATAGCGGAATTAATAAAAAATTTAAAGCACACACAAGATAACAAATTCATATGGTTCACTCTTGGGAAGAGAGTTACGTCTACGGGTACAAAATGAAGTGATTTCAGTATATTCAAAAGGTTACAAGTGATAGAAATAATCCGATCATACTCTTCTCATCAAGAACACTTGATTGTTTGGTCAAAACCCAATCACTTTAAATCTGAAAACATCTCAAAAAAGTACACAAGTAATGCACTGTTGTCTTGACAGGTTTTAGTATCACGGCTAAGTATTTTTGGTGGACATTAACTCTTTGTGCACTCCTGTATAAGTGGATACAAGTGCAACCAAGAGCGTAAGTGCTAATGTGAAGTTCCTAGGTGTAACAAGTTATTCCTAGATGTAATAAGTGAGACCTTAACTATTAGGCCTATATATAGTGTTAGCAGATTTTGTAATATTGAGTTGTATTTTGAATCCATTATTTTATATTTCGTCGCTCGGTATATGTTTTTAGGATTAGATTTGGTTATTGTGGTAGGATAGTTTTTTGCACGAGCAAAGGCTCGCACAAAGCTAGTCACTGTGTTCACACAATCTTCGTGTAATTCATACTCCAGCAAAATTGTGGAACTGTTCAACATGTATTAGGTTGTTCGGGACGTGACCACAAGCTCTTGGGACGATGTATCAAGCTCGCATGTAGACTGAGAAATAGGTGCTTAAGCTAACCATGTCCAGAAAGTACCCGAATGTTGTCTACAAGATAATGACTCAAGTTTTAGGGTTCCAGATTAAGACCGCAAATCCTTCGCATATCATAAGCTTAAGCGGAAGGCAGGTATTCTTTTTATGCGATGTTCACATGAGCAAAAATTCAATTTCTGCCTACTAAAAACTCCACTCAACTGCTTTGATCAAAAGTTTATTTTATAAACTCCTACACATCTTACAAAGGGGTAGTTCAAAGGAAGTAGAGTGATGGGAAGTAAGAATGAAGTTTAAGAAAATTTGCTTTATGCATTCAAGACAAAAAATTGAGAAAATAATTCTTTTCTTAAGAGATCTTTCTTCTTTTAAGATGAATGCTTTGTCATTGTGAGATCACTTACATAATCTGAAATAAAGCCTTATAGTGATTAGTCTACAATCTACAAAGTTTTTGTGTATAGCTCGTATATAGATTTGAGGCGTGCATTAGTTGGAGGAGTTTGACCAACTGAAAATCCACTAAAAGAAAATCTAGGTAGCTGTGATCGGCAAACCTAAGGACCTTAGACGATCTAGAGCGTCTTTTCATTATCTATAAGTTGACTATTCTCATATTGTAAATTTTCAATTGATAACTCATAATCTGGAGGGTTTTTATCTATGAACAATTTGTTCAAGAGTTTTTCCTTCATCACTAAAATATTATATTCTCTTTATTTTTATATTTTATTCACTACATATGCATGAGAATGATGATGATTTAATTTCAGTATTTACATAATTAATTTCTTTATGTGTATTAAAGTTACAAATATTAATTTGTAATTTACAAAACAAAATCTATTCACCATCCTCTAGATATTCGTGAGTCTAAACTCAGTTTTCTCATAAACTATGGATAGATGGTTCATATTCTTGTCTTCAAAACCATCATTAATACTCCACTAATCCCTATGGTAGTCATCCATGCGTCACAATCTTTCATGGATCATCAATAACAATACAACATTCCATGGTTGAAATTAATTTGATACACGAAGCACATCCACTGAATGAACTCATTGATGAATAGTAAAGAGAGGAGTAACAGTTTCACAAGGCTGACCCAAATACTACGACAGGAAAGAGCGGAGGTTGCATCTAAAGACAGAAGCAAGCCTTGCTGCATAGGATTTTAGGACCTTCAGCCACCAAGAACATCTTACATTTGCTCAAATTGATTTTCAACCCAGGGCATGATTCGCATACTAGTAAAATAAAATGTAAACACAACAAATTTATCTCATGCGCATTCCACAGAAAAAAGAGTATCATCAGCAAACATTAGATGAGAATCACACATCTCTGCCCCATTGATTTTAAACCCTCCAGGAAAACCGCATGTACAGCTTTATCCAAAATCTGTTTAAAACTTCCATTACTAGAATGAATAGCAATGGAGACAACAGGTCACCTTGTCACAAACCTCTCAAAGCTTAAGGCTTCACCCTGTCCAACGAAATTACCTAGAAACCTCCTCTTGACAATTGAAGATGGGACATCTTTAAGCTCCCATTCTGTCTAGGCCAAAGTATACAGAAAATCAAGGAAATTTTAACTGAATTGCCATCAAACCCAAACCTTGTATGTAACCACAAACATTATCTTCAACTCAAACAGCATACTAAATAAAACCTAGTTTGTCACCATTTGATAAGTTAATATATTCAACAGGCCTGAAGACTAAAGCAGCAATCAACCCAATATTGACAAAACAACCTTTGTCATAGCTCCAGATCTAACTAAAAACCACTCAGTAATAATGTATTAATCAACTGAAATCATACAAAACAATCTAGAAGCAATGGCCAATCCATGGAGTCCAAAACCTTATCTGAGTAATTTACAACATCCTCAAAATGAAGCCCAGAACCTTCTATCCCCCATCTTACTTCTCTCAACAAAGAATATGGACCTCTTACTTTCTGAATTTCTAGAAACTAAGAAAAAGCTCTCAAACTGAAAGGAAAATGGGACTCCATCATCCTCTATAAACTCATAAAGCTTCAGTCAAAATGGTGATATCTCCTTGTATAGTTATTTAGCATTTAATATGAACAGTGGAAAAATTACATTCATTGACAACAAAAGATGAAAAAAGAGGATCTTATTTTGGAGCAGCAGAGAATTCAAAACACAACTATCATAATAGGATGCAAATTATCCTCTTCAGTTGCAGGCAAGCATGCAGCCCCTAATCTATTTTAGATGATCTTCCATCCTTCATATCCGCATTGAGTCCTTAATTCAATATCATACAGTTTAATCATGGATCACAAGCCATCACTATAAATTTTGAAAATATATAGTCCATTGAGGTTTTTGCCAAAGTAAATACACTAATCACTTGAACATATGGTCCTTAACATGTTGACATCCAAGAATTAAGGAAGGTTACGTGGGAAACCCAGGGAAGAACAAATGGAAATTATATGAAGGAAAAGACTAATAAACAAAAGCCTGGAAAATTTGCTTTCTACAGGTTTTCTACAAAGAAAAACTCAAGTCTCTTTTGAATTTTGCAGCTATAATAGTTGACTGGTGAATGGCTTGTATTAAATCGTGTATAAATACTGTATCATTTATCAGAAAAGTCCACCAAAAGGTCATGGAGTCTGGCTGAAACAATTTGACATGGCCATCAGTTCTTTTTCAAAGACAATTAGACCAACCTTTTAGAATAGAAACCCTTGTCTTTGCATCAGAAATTGGAAATTGATGGCCAAGCCATTGAAACTCTGTCATTGAAGCAGCCTGTTGAGACCTTGCCTCAGCCATGGCAGCCTGCATATCAAGATAATCAGAAGTTTAAGCTGTAGCGTTTGATGGTAAGCAAGAGAAGCTATGTTCAGAAGACTAATATAGAACTAAAATCACAAGGGCAGGCCGTGAGAAAGGCAGGTACAACAATCAGTACAAAGGTGTTAGTTTAGGGAGAATGGTTAGCACAATTAAGCATAGATTGTCCAGTAGAAGTAATAGATAGCTTTTAGAAGTATCTTAAGGCATAATCTTTACAAGGCCAGCATATATAGGATCTTAACAAGAGATCCAGCAAGCCCATAAACCATCATAAAAGAACCATGCTCACTACATAACTTTTCAAAGATCATGCTCACCTCCAACTTAGCTTTGAAAAGGTCCAGGGCTGGCCCTTCCATTTCACCAATGTGTATAAGTTCAGAAGCTTGTAGATTTGATTTGTCAATTTTATGTAAGCAGTATCTAATACTTGGTTCAAGTTCCTCAACACGCTCACGGCATAAAAGTTGATTTTCAAGGTCTCCATATTTCCCAAGTTCCTCATAGACAGCCCTGTTAATAGATAGCACAGAACATTATTAAACCCTGAATGCAATTGGACACATCCTAGCACGTGGTCTTTTCTTTGAGTTGAATACTTCTCACATGTTTCTAAATCAACTACATCAGAATTTACTTCAAAGAAGATGCAACTGAGTAGATATTTAATACTGCTAAAATGTTGCAAAGGAAAGGATGCACCTCGCATTCTTGAAACACTTTAACGCCGTATCCCAATTGTGATCTTGCTCAAACAACAAAGTCCCCATCATGTATGATGAATAGGCCTGACAATTGGAAACAACATTTGTTCAGTAGCAAGATGAGCCCAAAGAAGAATAACACTTGAACTCTTGGTTTTTTTTTTTTTTTAATCAGATTGTCATAAGCAGATATTAGGTGAGCAACAAAACAAACAAACAAAAGCTAGCATTTGGAAATGGAGTAGGAGATAGGAATTAGAATCAACAGCCCAATTTAGTAAGTCCTTGGTATGGCCATTCAGAACTGGAATTCTAATCATGCATTCTATTCTAGAGGATTTAAAAATGGCATATCTGAATCGACATGACATAACCTGCCTTATATTCAGCTCCTTGTTCCATGGACAGGGGAAAAATTGTTATCTCACTCAGGTAAATAACCCAACCCACCAGAAAACATGACACACAACTAACTTGAGACTATATCAAAATATCATAGTGCAAAATAGATTTAAAGTTATCATAAACTAAAAGCAACAAATACCCAAATTGACCAAAACTGGATAACCCAAAGCCTGGAATGACTTGATCTGAGAATTTCTAAAACATGAGTTGTGACTTGAAAAATCAAAGTCAAAATGGCCATTTCCACAATGGATTGACAAGCATGATTACAACAACTAGAGAGGGCAAAATTAACACGTAGAAAAATCAACCCAAATGCAAAAAACCTAAACCTCAACCCAAATTTATTAAAATAATATATCTCGAGCCCAGCAAGACCCTAACCCAAAGTAATCCAAACCTGAATTTACCAAAAACTAAAGGTTCCTAACCCAAAAAACCTAGTCCCCTTTCCATTTAATTACATCTCCCCTCAATGAGCAATAGAAGAGTCAAAGAACAAATTGAAAGAGGACTACACCAGATTCCCCTCTTATGCAGATAGTTCCTAAAAAGGCAACACAAACAATGGCATACTATATCTTATAGCCCCCCACCCCATATTCCTCCATACAAACCAATGTTTGGATAAATCACCAACAACTTCTCTGCAAAACATCAATATACAAAAACAGAACTCTATCTCTACCTTAACTCTGACTATATAATCTTCTTATTCCTTTCACCATACCAAGTCATCCACTTCATATTATAGGTGTTACTTCACTATATCATTTCTTGTAATGCTTCAAGTCTCTATAATATCTAGAAAGAACTTTGAACAAAGATGGTCATACGCAAAGTCTTCTTATCACATTAGACTTGCAAATTTATCCCAGCCAACTCAAATGAAGACAATTAGATTCTTGCAGTCCATTCCACAGATATCCTTATGTAAGTCCTCAACAGCATTCAGGGTTGTGGTGCAACCACCAGAAAAAAAAAAAGTAAGTTTAAGTCACTTCATGAAGGGATCTTTCCAAAATTGTAGCTCATTATGAAGGATTGATCCATTATGGAGGGATGAGCATCTTTGACGTGTTGTTTGGACTTTGATGAACACATAAGAGTGGCTTTCTTTCTTTTGCTTGACTCCTCAGACAGGATTCTCACTATTGATAAACTAGGAATGAGTGACAATTATAAAAAATAGGCCATACCTGCCTAAGGTTGTGGCCAAAAGTTGATCACTTGCTCCTACACTGCAGTGCAAAGCATGCAGGTAGTGTTATCACCTTTCTTGCTTTTACTTTGTTGGAAAATCATAACTGAAAATAAAGAAGGTAATTGAAGCTGCTTCTCAGAGACATTTCTCCAATTTGCTCAGTATAGTGGCAGATAGCAAAGCAGTGGTTGCTAATTACTGTAATATGGGGCTACCAGGAGTCTGCTGCAGCAATGCACGGGGCATGAGAATGATGCTGCACAGGAGTTGTCGGCTTGATGTCCTTGTTTTCTACTTACACATTTAGACTTAGTAGAGGACAAGGCATACAATAGAGTGAATAGTGGCAGAAAATCCATATAGTGGACCCACTTAGTGGGAAAAGACATGGTTTTGTTTGATTTGAGTTTTCCACTTATCTACATAGGGAATTGATGTCCCCTTGGGCATCCTTCTAATGAAATATTTTCACTTACATCTAGACAAAGCAGCAGTGAATAACATAAGAAGGAAGAACACAAAAAGCACAAAAAATTACCTCCACAAACAGTTTCAGACAAGAAACTAACCTCAGCCTCCAAAGATGTTCTGGAATCTCCCTTGAAAGAACACAACTGGGCAAAAAGAGTAGCCCATTTTACAGCCTTCCGCAACCTGCCAATGAGGTAGATGCGCTGGCGTCTATTTGGACCATCTAATAGTTGTCTTTTCTCCATAGCATGACTCCATGCTCTTTCTGCTGTATAGAGAACAATATGGAGGAACCTATTTTGCCAACTATCAGAAATGGTTGTACATGCGAGTGACTATAAACTCAATTAAATGCATGAAAAAAGATTAGTACTCTTCTTCTCTTGTTGTTACTGGATTTTGATTGGGGATGTTAGAACCTCATCAACTGGAGGGAGGGAGGACCTCTGCAGTAAATACAATACATACCTAACATTTGTCACAGAATTCTCAGAAATGACTCTGCGGCAGTATTTACCACGGCCATGGGTGAACTTCAAAGATTTATATAGCCTTCTTAACCTTGCTGTGCAATACCGCCTGCAACCCAAATAATGTATTTCTTTAGCACCCATGAATTCTACACAACGAATGCGACACCGTCAAAATCTACATATGGTTCATTAGAGATACCAAGCGTTCAATAGCACAAGGGTTCACAGATTTTTCTTTGCTGACCCAACGCTCCCAAGTTATCATACTAATGAGCCCATCAAACAAAACTTGGTCATTTCAGAAGCATCTAACAAGTACGCCAGACACGGACAATTAAAAAAAAGGAACATAAATCAATCTCCAAGCGCCACAGTGATTACACCTTATTATAATTCGGCGAAAAAACCTCCATGGTGTGAAACGTAAGAGGAGAAAGAATTGTTTGTACCGGTATCGAGTGTAATCCCCGTGGCGTAGTCCATGCTGCATTTGAGCAGATTTTAATAGCTGCAACACTATTTTGTCAAACAAACCCAAAAGTCGTAATACATATTAAAATCACTTTCACCATCTCCCCCAGAAAAAATGAAATAAAAAGAAAAAAAAAAAGAATACCATTGATAGAGTACTTAGGGCTGGAAAAATCAGAAGCGTTCGTATTTTGAACGTGGATATTCATCGCCTCCACATCATTTTCTTTTCCCATTGATTCCTTAAACTATGAAGACATAAAATTGATCGTAACACAGCAGATCAATCAACAAAAATCGAAAATTCAAAAAAACAAATCGTAGATCTGCAACTGATTTATAATTTGCTTTTACGCCATTTTCAAATTGTTATCGCACAGTTATCGACACAAGTGATTCATCAGAAAAATACCTGCTAAAACGCTCCACAGACGGCAAATACGGAATTTTACGGCAGGCTTAAATAACCAGCCTTCGCCGGGAGACTCTTGCTACGCCCCGTTTCCCCGACACTATAATGTCATATAAGCTGGGTCGGAGTCCGATTTGCAGCAACGTCGTCGTTGTGGGCCTCAGAAATGGGCCGGATTCGTTGAGGTCCCGTTTGGAAGATGGAGCCCAAATTCTGAAATTGGAATTAAGATTTTCTGCGTAATCTTAGCGGGATGAACATATGTATTAATAGGAGGAAAATCTCAGTCCAAACTATATATTACAGTTTAAATTTTAATGAAATCAAATTAAATTATTAATCGAGATAAGTTGTTTAAATCATTGATATATAGGTTAGTTTGATTTAAAGTGTTTATGTGGTTTATAGTACTAAGTTTATTGATGTGTCCTTGGGGTCTAGGTTTTTTTGCGAATTAAGGAGCCTTCGAAATTCTCGTTTGGGTTGAATCGTGAACGAGTCCGATCTCCGCGTCTCTCAACCTGCGCCTTACGCACCACAAATTACAACAAGAGACCAAAGGACAGTGAAAGATTGTCCCACAATAAACACTCTAACGCTCAAATTAGAAAATTTTTTCCGATAATGGAAAGATGCACGCGTGGAAATAAACGCGATGTGGATGCAATAATGTTGGGATAAGGGAAGTGTGTGGGACGTTTGAATAAGGCTTATGCTCCGTAGATTGCACTATTAGGAATGGCTTACTACGGTCACCGTAAGGTGACAATGGTTCGAGGGAAGAGAGTTGGTTCTTTCTCCTCATCGCTTTGAGCGCTGAGTGCATGGATCAAGATCTCGATCTCAAGTCACCGTTTTTGCTCTTTTGCGAAAGTTGGAATCGAATCCACCTCTCTGCGACTAGAGAGAGTATTTGTAGGCTCCTTCAATGAAGCTCTGGGAGTGAGGATCTCCAACAAGTAGCTCATCAGGATTCGTCGGCCGCTGCGTGCTGGTAATGGCCAGCGTGTCAGTTGTCACCTTATGAAGGCGAGAAGACAATTGTCAGGCATGGCCAACACAGGCCTGTTGATTTTGTTTCGATTGGTTGAGCGGCTGTTGGAGCGACGTACGCTGCAACTTACCAGCATTGACGTTATCTCCCATTAGTTGGTATCATCTGAGCCTACGCCTCCTACACCGGCAGCTTACAAATGCCTCTGCAAGGGCGGGAGCAACGGTGATTGGCTGCGCGTCTGAGGCATCCAGTGGGTCTTGTTTCTGAGCCTCTAGGGGCATCATCGCTAGGCTGGCCCTTCTGCTGATCGGGCCTTTCTTCTAGGGATCATTGGTTCTGACCCAGATTCGTATTAGACCCATCACTTATTAATCTAAAAATTATTAATTTAATTAATTATATCATA
>JAODPA010064734.1:0-12672 GCA_025585075.1 Nepenthes mirabilis | reverse complement strand
ACAAAACATATTTTATGAATTTTTGTAAAAAAGATTCTCTCTCTATAATTTTAATTTTTTTCAATTAAAGATTAAACCAAACACAATATGTGCAACATATATATATAGCTGCCGAGTAAACCATCATTTGGATAATGTGATTAATGATGAAACAACAGTCATATTACCCTTACCAATGGAAAAATGCCAATCAATTAGTTTATTAACAAACATACTAATTAGACGAAGATTATATACTTTAACCTACTTAGATTCGATAATGCAAAAATTTTATGTATTAAAAGGTCCCTTTTTATTATTGACGATGCCAAGATCCTTAGATTATTATCTATTAAAATTTCATCATAATAATTTAAATAAACAAAATTATAAGACTAGCCATCTAAATGAAATTATAAGATAAAATTATCACCTTTGAAAAATTGAGAGAGAGAGAACTCCAACTCTGAAATTTACATGCCCATAAAAGCACATCCTTGCAGATCAGATCACCATATGCCCAAGAAAGGCTTCATCTTTAGCCATATAAAGAGATATAATCCTCACTTCTCTCTGTAGATGACACAAATCGAAACAAAACAGGGCAAGAACTATAAATGCTTGTCAAATTCATTCTCTCAAGACAGATCCCAAAGCCTGCCAAAAGTCAAATTTAGATGGCATTCTCTTAAGACATCAAAATCAAAAATCTCAAGCCAAAGTATAAGCCAGTCCGCGGTTAATCCTAGTAAAAGGAACATCTGGGAGAATTGCTTCAACTTAGAAAAATACTACACATCCTCCTATGGCTGCTGTTTCGATACCAGTCTTCTTCGTTCCCTCACATAACTCGGGATGATAGATACCAAATCCACACAGAGCCCGCCTTTTGAATGAGTGCAGTCGATTTGCTTCATGGAGAAATGGACTTCGGTGGCAGGCTCGGTGTCTGTGACGATGAATTCACCGACCTTATAGTCTATCCAGCAACCACGCTTGAGGTTGCCGTTCATGTTTCCTTGTTCAGTGTCATCCAAATAGCACACGGAGGAAGCTTGCTGACCATTGGAAGTGGTCAACTCAAATCGAACGGGCTTTATGCCCCAACCGTGGGTGTGCTCAAAATAGCAAACGCGTCGCCCCAATCTTCTAGAGAACCTACCAAGGTGGAGCCTGAAGGAAAGGGTATAAATGCCGGGAGGAAATGGAAACTTCACAGACCCATCAACTTCAAACCACCATACTTGCTGCAGATAGGCTACAACATGAAATCTGCATGAATGGGGCATTCACAGAACAATTGGGTCAAATTCTAAAAGAACTCCTAATTTTCATGAAGCAAAAAAAAAAAAAAAAAACCACTCAGATGGACTAATCCAGAATACGAGAATGAGAGGATTTTAATAAAGCAGTGGAAATCTGAAAGCGTACAGCTTTTATAGTTAAGCATCTAAACTAAAACCTTAATTTTAGGGTGAAACAGAGAGTTTAACACAAGGTCCAAATAGAAAGGAATCACTAGGCCATAGTGCAGGCAATCCTCAAAGTTGGGTGAAACCACCATTAGGTTGCCATCTAAACGGCCACATCCTAATAAGTTTTATGCCCTAGCTTTCTCTATTGGGCTGTGGCTCTGTGTTTGGTTTCTTCGTTCTCTTTTTGCAGTGAACAATCAAGACTACTTTTTGTTTTAATATCTATGCCTCTTTTTTCTTTGGTGGATTGCCTGTTTAGAAGATTTAGCTTATAACTAATGTCTTGGCACAATTAGAAATTGCAAAAAGAAATATAATTTGCCAGTTTTGTATAAAATAAGGTTGCTTGATCAAATCTATTTCCATATCTATAGAAAAAAAATTACAAATTTTAGTTAATGGCATGCAAATAAGATCAAAATTGATAATATTCATAATCACTTAGAAGTTGCATCTATAGAAAATAAGATAAATGAAGGACATCTAAGGCCATTTGGACGCTTAAAACAAAAGCCATATGAATCACATGTGAGAAAATATAAGTTAGTTGAGGTTGAAGTTAAGGAATAAAAGGAAGATGAATACCTAGGAAAATTTTAAGGTGATGTAATAAAAAATAATTTAAAATTACTTCTATTCTTAGAAAATATTGCATTAAATGGAGTGGATTAGTGAAAATTGATTCATATAGTCAACCTACTTAATGGAACTTAGACTCTGCTTATTGTTTTTGAGTCCTAATTATAAGAAAAATGACATACAGACATTTCTGTCATGTTGTAACCATGTCTGTTTTTATCCAACTTCTTAGGTTACATAATAGCATTTTTTCTTTTTTTGTAGCCAAATTTCATTTTATGAGCAACTAGCAGCAATAGACAGGCAGTTCTTTTGGCAGAGCACAAAACCACTCTCAAACAGGTAATGCTTATGAAAGTGCCAAAACAAAAGCCTGACACAAGAAAAATAGGTATATAAACTTCCATTAAGTGTTCAAATGGCGTGTAAAAGGAACAGTTTCAAAACAATGTTCTCTTATCAGGGGAGGAATGAGAGAAGGGAGTGTTGAAAAGAACCAATCCTCCAACCAACATGAAAACAGCTGCCCAAAATTTTAAAATCTTCAGGAAAAAAAAATTGCAAGATGACTGCTACTTAAATGATATAATGAGAAAAACACAGGCACAACAAGAACCGCACTTGCACTCATCTTCAACCTATATTCCACGGCAAAAAAAATGGATTCAAGGTGAGACTACCTGAAAGAAATGAGAACTAGAAGAGCAAGAAAAATCACATAAAACAGCAAATTTTGATGTCAGCCTGTAGAATGGATTCCTTCTTGTAAGGCGCAGCCGTAAGTCTATGCTTCAGCAGTGATGATTGACTCAATTAGAAAAGGATGAATAAAACGGAACCACACCAGCAAGCCCAGGGATTTGAGTGGTGGAAGAAGTGAAATTCAGGTTTTCTGAGTTTCGGCAATCAGAGGTTTTGGGGTTGGCTTTGGTTGCATTTGCCAGGTAGTAGCAAGTGATTAGGGTTTAACTCCCATTACATAAAGACTATATCTGTGACGTAAACCCCCAACCTTAAGAACATAATAAAACCACCTTATTTGGAGACAGTAGCATCAATCAACTCGCTTTGTACTTCACAGAATAAATTAGACACATTTGAACAGGGAGTGATTTAGCTTAGGTAGACACTCATTATGTCAGCAACAGATGGTCAGTTGATCCTTAGTAGCATAAATTCAGCAGATAATCCTCACTGCGGCGTAGGTGGCAGTCTGGTGCTTGTAGCAACCTGGTACATGTATTAGAACAGCAGAAATGACTCTGGACAAAGATGATGCTTCATGCAGTTAAAGGTGATTGCTGCAGATCAGTGGCTGGGTCAAAGTTACAGCATGGCATGAGCAGTTGGGAATCTAAGGATTAGATTGGAAGTGTGTCTGGGCTTGAAAATTAATGTCTGTTTCACCCCTCACAAAAAACTGAGTCAAGCGCTGCAGCTTTCAGCATAAACTTGGTTGAGCTTCACTATCATACTACTTATGGGTGGACAAAAATAGGAAAAACAACAATTTACATGGAGTACTTGAATAGATTTGATACTCAAAAGCACAAACTATCACTAGAAATGAGGTTCATATCCTCTATTATTGAAATACAGGGCAGGGAAAGAAGTGGACCTGGACCAAAGTTTGTCCTTGCAAGGATGGTTACACTTTATCAAAATTTTACATGTATCACTGTAATGTAGTTTCACTAAAACCGTGGTTTTCTTCTGTAATTTTTATGCTGATCTTGACAACAGAGTCGATGGTTATCATGTGAACTGAAGGATATCTTACACAGGATTGGGCGATTTTGTCCAGCAATGGAGGCCATAAAGGTGGGATGTGGCTCCACTGACTATTGTGGTCAAGTGGATGTAGACAGTGTTTACCATGAGACATAAAGTGCAGGCAGGGACCTCCCTTTGCCTGGCATTTGGTCCACTAAATTACAGTCAAAATGGCATAAAAAAGTGACATGAAGGGGAAGCAACCCCAGTTCGGAAAACCTTCATAGAAAATTAACCAAATTGAGTTTCTGAAGAAGCCTCTAATTCAATGACACAAATTGCTTATAAAACAAACTCACAAATAAACACATGGTCAAATTTTCTTAAATGGGCTCACACACCACAGGTTTAACTTCTCCTCCAACTGCCAGCCCCTAAAACAGACCTAGTGCCTCTATATGACATGGGTTACACAGTCAACACTACAATGACACTCCAGATGTAAAATCAAACAACTTGGAATCTTTCTGCTGTCTGTAATGATACCCAAATGCCCATTCTCAACCCCAAGGAAAACCAATTCAGTACAAGCAAGCATAATCTCAACACTCAGAACTTAAGATGGTTATGAATTCCTGAAATCCTAAAAATTCATTATTGGTGTCTATCGTTAATTAACAGTAGCGCCAAAAGGATGGATGATGAAGGGTCATCTGATATCATTATCTTCAGAATTTTGACAAAAATTTGTATTTTTTATTGGAATTTTGATCAATTTAGATCTTAGGTGACATTTATTAGAATATTTAAATTGATTTTACTGTTAATCAGGCTTCAGAAACTTGAGGTTTAGAATTATCTCTTATTTAGAGTTTGAGTTAATTTAGGAGATTTGACTGGACGTACTCTATACATTCTGTTGTAATCTTATTTATTTTTATTGCTCAACTTCAGGTGTCCCATGGTGTTAGGACTTGGTCCTACAACCATTAGCATCAAAGCCAGTGGCCATCCTGATTGTCATCTGCCTCGCCACTGATAGTGGAGTCCACGTTGAAGTGTTGTTATCCGCAAAAGAAACCTATTGCAGCCACCATCTCAAACCCAAAAACGCACCACCAATCACAAACCCAAAACTACGATAATATGCATCCCACAACTGCATCTCTCAGAGCTACTTCTAGACAACACGAGAACCTCAAAAACCAGCCACAGTCATCATTTAACCAAATCCAAATCCATCTAAGGTAGGTCACAAACCAAAATTTTCACACAATCTAAATGAAATCCTAAGTTTCAAACCACAAAATTCATACATCCAATGTTGGAAATCAATGCGTATCATCTCAAAACCCCACGACAAACTCTCCCATAGCTGCCTCTGTGGCCGCTGAAAACAGCTAGGCTGTCCTTTAGTCACATGAAAGGCAGCAAATCATGAATCAGAGACTCAGTCCGTCTGTCAAAGTAGATAGAATTGTGCACCCTTGTCTGTGTGACCTACCTATGGCTCAATTCCTTCTTATTTTGGAGCCTCGTTCCTTTTTTCTTTAGGTCATCCCACTTAACTAATGTCCATCCAATGTTTTAGTTAAACAAAAAAAGGTCAACAATGGAAAACAAGGACAATATCATAAATATACTAGAAGAGTTACGTGCCTGTATTATTACATCATAGAAGGTAAACAATTACAAATTTAATGAACTGAAAGAATGCTTTAATGCAGTAAGGGCAGGGTATTCAACGATACAAGGGAAGCACGAACTAGAGTTTCAGGATACAAAATGTGATCAAAGGGATTGAATCAAAGGGATTGAAGTATTGAACGCATTGCATCCTTCCTCCCTTATTAGTCCTTCACGCGTTTACAGGACAAATTTGCTCAATTTCGATCCTTCTTTGTTGAAGAGCCTTCAAAGAAATTTGGAGTGGTTTCTAGTTACTTATTGATTCTCCTTTTCTATATAATACGTGGATGAGCTTCTCTAAGAGGAGGACAATGATGCAGAAGGGTCATCTTTAGAGATCAGTCAGGTATTGTACATGTGTATATAATTTTGATAATATTAGGTTTGAGGTGATTTATATAAATTTGGATTTGCTTTTACTGTAATTTAGGTTTAGGAAACTTGTGGTTTAGAATTATCTTGTCCCTACTTTGAATTTTTAATTAATTTTGGAATCTATGCTAGACGTTTTCTATTTATTCACTAGTAATCTTGTTAATTATAGCCTTGAGTGGAATTGTGATTTCACTCCAGGTAAGTCCCAGAGTTAGGACTTGGTCCTACATCAATGGTTTAGAACGGGAATACAAAGCTGGCTGCACAGGCAGATGCAGAAGCTAGCACACAGATACATAAATAAGCTTCTCCTATCTGTCAACCATATCAATAACAGAATATTGAATACAAATTCAGACAACGTTACCTATCCAGCCTTCTCATCTAGCTTATTAAATATTTTCTGAATTTCCACACCATCAGTGTTGTTTGACGCAAGGAATAGGAATAAAGTTTTACTGTTTGGTACTAAATAAGTAGGAATTGGAATTATTAACCAGAATAATATTCCTCGTGTCTGGTACTACAGAACAAAAGAAGCCTCCACTCACCATCATTTAAACCACCATATCAGACACCAGAGCCAGTAACAGCCGAAACATATCAACCACAGCTGTAAATTGGCGGTGGTGGCAGCAAATGGAGTGGTAGCATGAAATTAAATTGCAATCAAAGACATGGAAACGGGGCACTAAGACACTATCAAAAGGTCTGCAACCATGACAATGCAGATTCATTTAAATTAGTTATGCTCCCTTAATTCAAAGTTATATATGATTCTACCAATACAGATCTTATCTTGTACTTTCCATGAGCTTACGTTTTCTACAAATTTTAGTACTGTGTTGCTATTATTCTAGTTTACAGTAAGAAATGGTTATTCTAATATAATCCATTAGGAATTTTATTTGAGCATAAACCTCCCAGTAAAGTTGCTAGTCAAAATTTGAGGTATGCATCAATAATCACAAACTTTCTCTACCTCCTCACTAGTGTATATATAATTGCACAAGTCCACTCTAGGGACATCAGTTCCAAGCAAACAGCTGTGGAACATCTACAGAGACCAGACGACAATCTTTCCCGCCAAGCAAGGAATAAGCCATTGTAAACAGCCATAACTCTGTCACAATCACAGTAGTGACCCCCAGATTCATTGAATGCCTCACAATCAAAGTCATAACTAATTACTCAGTACACAACCACCGGCTCTATGAGGATTTTCCCTTCAACTATCCAATGAATATTTAATTTGTACTACCCAGACTCAAGAAATCCCATCCCAACAAGTATTCACACCTCATCAGCTGTAAAGGTTACAAACACAGAGACACTTTTTTTTTCCCCTAAAAGGACATAACAAACTACAGATACTATGACTAAAACCAGGGTTCTAAATAAGATGATAATATGACATATAAAATGACACTATGTTACACTAAATAAGCTCTCAAGACTCCATACTCATACAAATGTCATATTCAACGATTATAACATCTATCTCTCTCTATTTTTCTTGGTTAGGAAAAAATAGGCAGGATAAGCATTTTTCCAATATCACTCTATAAGTAGTCTTTACCTTTTAGTTAGAAGATTGATAGGCCACTGCAAGCCATAGTTTTCCATAGGTAATGAGTTTGAATAGCTATTTCTCTTCAGCAAGAGATTTTTTTTTTTTTTTTTTTTGGAAAATTAGCAAAAAACTAGGCTTAATAAAATATCCTTTTTTTTTTCCTTTGAGAATAAAAAAGGGCCAAATGTGCCCCAAAAAAAACTTCTCAGCATGTACAAATTAAATAAAAAACTTCAAACAAGTACAGCTATGTCCAGGGTGTGTTGATGTTGGATACATGTCCAACACCAAAATGCTATTCCAAAGAAGGTATACATTGTTCCACGTAATAAACCATAAGATTTCTCGTGCTCACTCTATTTTTCTTGGTTAAAGAAAATAAAAACCAAAAACACTTTCCTAATATCTCACCTTTTTCTAGGTTAGAAGATTTTTATATTATTGCAAACTCTCTCTGTTCCTTGTAACTAATGGGTTCAAATAACTCATTCTCTCCAACAAGAACATATTTCTTGAATTTTCTGCTAAACAGTACACAGCATTGTTTACTAAAAGATTGCTTTTTTGAAAATTGAAAAAGACTAAAGATAACTCCCAGTATGTCCCCTGCGTGTCTTAATATGTTATAGTGTTTCTAAACATGTCCTTAGCATGTCCCGGCATGTTCAGATTTAGATAAAAAATGCCAAATGTGTCTAACAGTGATATGCTACCGCAAAGGAAGTGCCTTCTGGCATGATCGACTATCAGAATAGCATGTTAGGAAAGCTAGTAACCGACCCAAATTACCAATAACCACGCTAGTCTAACTTGCTTCATCAACAACACTGTTAGCATCCTACTAATGCAACCATGCGAATTCAATGATGTAACAAATTGACATGCATGCAAAGTCCCCTCCATATCTCATGCTATGTAAGGAAACTTCAAAAAATTGAAATAACTCAAGTTTTCCATCAGATCTCACCTCTAACCACCTAAGTTAAATAAATTTGTTGACAAATATAATAAATAAACAACAATGACTCATTTAAGTCCCCTATAGTGCACCAAATAACAATGAAAAACTGAAGAATAAATATGTATCCAAATTTTGGGGATTTCAAGTATTATAGTCTGGGAACAACTATCCTCATAATGTAATAAGATCCAAGAGGCCTCTTGATACCATGGGCCAATAAACAAAACAAATTACAAGCAACATAGGTTCTTTATGTCTACACCTCACAAAATATTGCATAACAGCAAGCAACGACATCAATATATCACTCCATTCACCCAGATCTCTGACAACTTGACCAAACACATAGAAAAGCTCCAATTCAACAGTTATGTTGAGCTTTTTCTTTTTCTTTTTTTTTTTTTTTTTTTTTGTATTTCTCTTCTTTGGAATAATTGCCAAACAATTTTATGTAAGTTGTTAACACTGAGAAGCGATAATTATTAGACATTCAGAAATACAGTCGTGTCACTTTATAGGAGTAAAAAAATGTGATCCTCTTATTAACATTTAGGATCCTACTTAACCCTTCAAATGAAATTAAAATTTATCATTTATGTATGACTCATTTAACAAAAAATGAACTAATCAAAGGAATATCATTATTAAAAAGTAGTGTCATTGATAGCGACAATTGGATTATTGCAACTAAGCATCATAGGTAAGGCTGTAAATGAATTAAATATTACTTTGCTTATACTCAACAGATTAAACTAGCGAGTGTAAATTAGGATCAATCTATACTCATTAATTTCATGAATTTAGCTCAAACAAACTATGCTCAAGTTTGTAACTGATTTATCACAACTCAAGTTCATGTAATTGGTTATTACAAGCGAATATACCAAATGATGTCATGTTTAAAACTCTCTTCACCTAAATAAGCTCGTAAAATAGGCTTGGCTCAACATGTGGTGAGTACACAATATATTACTAGCAATTTCATGAGTGGAGCTTGAATAAGTTTCAGTCAACAATTTCATGCCCAAATCTAAATAACTTTGCTCAATTAATTGCCCTATTCATATGTCCTTTAATCGATGTGTCGCTAATGCCAAATAATAGGCATTGACTTGTGGAAATGTAAGGCCTAATCCCTTAACCTAGCTATTGTACACCAACTTTTGGAAAAACTCTACTCAAACAACAATTCTATAAAAGCACCAAGTCAAACGAACGTGCTTTTCATAAGTTAATTCTTGTTGGTGGATGGGAATCAATTATACAGGTAAAAATGGATTTTGGACAGGCCAAGCACAAAATGCTCTCATAGGGTTCAACTGCACTCAAAGTATTAAATTCGGCAGTCAATTCAGTGTTTACAAAAACTAAATGTTCCCACATGTTTAACAAGGCACGTAGGCAACTTCACAAGCGGCTACTTGAACAGTAGCAGCCTCCTGTACCCTGGTCCCATCACGCAAAACTTAGAGCCATCCTATCATGCAAAATCCTACACCATAACTACACACCAATCAAGAAAATTGGATGAAAGAAGTAGCAGAACTCCTGATCTTCACACTTTCCCACAGCACTTATTCCCTGACACCCTTGGATTGAAGCATAAGCAATGAACCCACGAAAACCCCTATTCCCATGGAATTAGGGACATTAAACTTGTAATATTTCAATGAAATGGCATATTGGAAACCCATGATTGCTCAAATGACATCTAAATGTCTCTCAACCCTAAGCGTACTCCTATCTCAATTAGGTCTTAGATGGAGCAACTCAATGTTTTCCATAAATGATTTTTCCTCAAGATTCACAATTCTCCATTCAAAGAATAATTTATGCATCAGGTCGTATGAACATCCAGAATGGATGTCATCAGCAATGGCAACCATATCACACTGTCTGAGGTAATAAGCATAGGTGAGGACTATGTTTCAGGATTTTTAATTAAGAACAACTCACTGCAATCAAGATCAAAAGTAATGTCAACAACACATTATAGTTTTTGTGATTGGATTAGGGTCAGCATCCTACCAACCAAAGCCCGTGGGCGTGCACACACTTACTTCATCCTCAAGGAAACAATCAGAAGAAACCTCGGACACCTAACAAATTTGCTTAAATAACATAAAAGCACACCTTGAAGAACACTTAAACTGAGTTCCACTACAGGGCACCTCAACAATCACATAAATAAAGCAAGATAAAAATTGCAGTACAAGCAGTTTTGATGATCATTACCTAGATTCCACAGTAGGAATCCAACTCCAATATCTCCTATCGTCGATCCCCGTGATCGCCATCGCCCTGGAAGATATTGACATGCACACCCTCCCCGTCACTCTGTCAGCCCACACTTCCTGTCAAAAATATTAGAAAAAAAATTCAAAAAAAAACCTCAATTTCACAAAATTACTTTAAACCTAATCATTAATTTCATAACACTGAGCCAAAATTGAACATCGTATAAACATACATACCTTGTTGCCGCCGTCGAAAGGGATAGGTCGAGAAAGGAGAGCAAAAATGTCTTTCTTGGACAAGTTATGATACCTTTCGGCAGGTATTAGGTCTAACAGATCTTGGTAGTTAGGCGGCAACTTCGATTCCCAAACAGCGTCGGAGGATGCGGCGCCGCGGAAAGCGCGGTTGAGCCGCGCCAAGTTACAAATCTCAGGCGGCGTAAGGTAGAGGAAAACGCAGGCCACGCAGGCCTCCGGAATGTCACCAAGCCCTGGCCCGTTCGCCACCCCGTTAGCGCCGCTCTCCGACAAATTCGAGAGTGACGCCCCCATGTACACTAACAAACAAAAACGATTTTAAACTAATGTCCTGCTCATATCTCCTTCGGAAGCAACTGAGACCGGTAGAATGCGCCCGGTTGATGGAGAAACATATAGGTAAAAAGTGGAGACTGTTTGGGTCTAGGGTTCGGGAATGGAGGGGAAATGAAAGGCGGGAGGAATTGTGTGGGAAGGTTTTTCCATTGCTAGGTTGTTCCTTGGTTTTGGCGGTTCGGGGAATTGCATTAATGGCCGGTGAAGAGAGTGGGAGAGGTGGGGGAACAGTACGCTGGGAGGCTGTGGAAGGGAAAGCTGGCGGTTTAGGCCGGGTATCCGGCGGTGGAGGGGGGAGTCTTTCTAGTGAACGTGGAAGCTCAAGTCTGAACGCGGATGGTGATTCGTAATACGTGATAAGGATTATATAGAATTCATTATCAAAAATAAACTTGGTTAATTTTACGGTGAAAAAACAAGAAAGTATAAGATATTTTTAAGAATAATATTTACTAAAATAAATAATAACATAATTTATTAAAAATTAAATAGCATTTGAAGGAATTATGTTCAAGATTCATTTAGCCAGAGTGTTTTGATATTTTATTTATTTTTATTTAGTGCCTTATTTTTAGAACTAACTATAACTAATCTTAATTTTTTATTTTTAACAGGTACAATCAAGATCGGGCTGGCCCAATGCATAGACAGATAGGCTTAGATGATGATGACCAAACAAAATACGTCATAAAAGCTCATCAGGCGAACGGTGCAACGTATAAACCAAATGAACCGACCTGAACAACAAGACATTTAATAATCATAATGACTTACTTCATAAGTTATGTCAAACGGTGGCTACGTCGATCCATTGATTGGAAACCTGGCAATCCCCCTATCAAATGAAGGCGACTGTTACATACATAAGTAACGTTCCCTACCATCGAAGATATATCATACCCAATTATTGATTTAGGGACTTACCAGCAAAGCGACGTATATCACAAAAAATAGACCCTCTCATCCGTAAAGGGAGAAGGATGGAAAAAGCGAATAAGGAAGTTAGACACTCGAGAGATAGAGTATGCAAATATAAAAGACACTCCACCAGTCAAGTATACATTAAAAAACACTCATCTCAACGAGTGCATATTCTAAAATCATTCTACCAAATAAGTACGTTAAACGGAATACTACCTTCTAAACAAATATGTATCCCCATTTACTTTATATTCTTGCACTCATTTTCTATCATTTTTCACTTTTGAGTAGAAAGATTAGCAATTTAAAAGTCAGAGAATATATTGATGAGTAAGTTTAGTATACCTATTACATCTTATTTGTATTATTATGGTGCACATGATTTAAATTTTAAATTATGAAGATTCAATCCATTTCTACTCAGATACTCGTGGGTGACAAGATGGCTCTCTAATTTATAAAATAATTTAGATTCTCGATATGGATTGATTTAAAAAAAAAAATCTATGAATGCAATTTTTTAAAAATAAAAAATTATCTAAATGTGGTTTTAAAACTTGTTAAAAATATAAAATT
>JAODPA010064733.1:0-11035 GCA_025585075.1 Nepenthes mirabilis | reverse complement strand
CACGAGTTATTAAAAATTGAGTTTAATTTTTTTAATAGCTCTGTTAATTTATTGATTGGTCTATTTATTTATAGTAATTAATTGGAAATAAAGACAAATGATATATAGCCAAAAATCTAGAGGGGATGAAAAGGAGGTGTCAGCCGGACGCAAAAATCTACGTTGATCTCAGCATTTTCCTCTGGAAATCCAAAAGTCCACGTACAGAATCAGAGTTTGATGATCGAAATCCATCGTGCGCCCCACTTACCATACCGTCGTTTTGGTCGCTTTCATGCTTTACTTCTCAATTAGCGTGTCGATCTTATCACTCAAGATCCCTTCCTTTGCGTATAAATAAGGGATTTTTGTGCCCTTTTCTGGAATCTCAGGTGTCTATCTGCGAGTTCGGTTGTAGCGAGCCGATTGCGGAAAAAGGGGAACCTTTTCGATAATCGAATAGAGAGACAGATAGAATGAAGATTTTTGTGAAGACTTTGAAGGGGACTCACTTCGAGATCGAAGTGAAACCTGAAGATACGGTTCGTTTTATTCTCTCTGCAATCATACATCCCTCAATTTTAAGTTATGTTTAGTTTTAGGTTTTCTGGATTCAAATCTATAAGATTCTTGTGTTTGGTTATTGTCTAGGTTGACAGAGAATTAGTGTTTCTCGTTATGCTTTCCGTGGATTAGAATTCTAATTTTCAGGAGTTTTCTCTTGAATTTTGCCGCTGTTTGTGGTAAGAAGTGGATAATTGTGGTATTGAAATTGGTTGTTCGGGCGACGGAGTTGTGATTCAGTGACTTTATTCTGAAGTTTTGCTTGTGTTAGTGGATTGATGCGTCTTTCTGTGTGAAATTGGCTGCATTATGAAAGATCAGGGGACCCGAATGACGATTTGTTGATACCTTTGTAAATAGCAAAAGTAAAAGATACATGATTACACAATATACATAAAGTATATATTAACATTTTGAAATAAAAAAAAATCGATTTTGTAGAATAAATATCACGAAATTAAATTTAAGATAATAGAGAAATATAAAACACAATTTTGGTGACGAAAGAAAATATAAAAAACCGATTAATTTTCAAGTAAAACCCTCTGCGCTTCTCCAACTAGTAAAAGTAATGAAATATAAAAGTTAACTTACAGTCAGGGTAATACTAATGTACTAAACCTTAGTCAATTTATTCCCTACTCATAATCCCTACCAAGAAGCTCATTAGATTTGCTTACAGCAGTGATACCGGATAGCTTTTGGTTTTCTATTGGACTTGTACTACTTGCTAGTGATTCCCACACTCTATTGGACTACAACGTTCATGCTACTAACACACGAAAGTTTGCAGGTTGGAACAATTATATAAGTAATAGAGGAGAAGGTTGGGTGAGAAAAACTTTATAGTTTTATCTCAATAGAATAGTTTGGTTTTCTCTAGTAATAAATTTCTTTTTACTTTAAACATAGATAGCCTAAGAGTTTGCGGCCAATTTTCAGTTTGCCTTCTATGTAGAGAAGAGAAGTATTTATTGAGAAAGTTGAACTTAGGTTAAGAATCTTGAGTTTGAAAATGAGGTAGCGCCTCGGCACTCATACGTTGCATAGGCGCTAATCAAGTGCAAAGGCAAACGTGAGGTAATGTAAGAGTGCTGCATAGGAGTGCATCAAGCATGGGTGTTTCGGAATGACGTGCTTATGTGCGACATAGATGCCTATTAGATGCAAACATTTTGGACCAACTGTGTGTATTACCCAATTTCTCAATTTATGCTTATAACGTTATAATTTTTATAAATTTGGTAAATATGGAAAGTAATTGTGTAATAAAAATTTTGAAAAAAATCAAATTTGAGGATGGAGGTTCAGTGCCTAATAGGTGCTAGAGTCACGCTTTTGCATATTATTGGTAGAATCTCCTTGCTCGAGGGATGCATGAGGGGTGCTCGTGTGTAATTTAAGTGAAATGGCTTGCGTTTGAGGTGCACGCCAGTGACACTTGTATGCAAATGTGCTTGAGCACGGTGCGTGATGTGCATGTGATCGGCGTTAGTGTGCTGATTTGAGTATANCAAGTTAGAGGGCTTTGTGATTGGCTCCGTGATATAAATTAGATTTTTATTAATGAAGATTCTTGATTGTAAAATAAAATAAAATAAAATAAAATATTTTCTAATTTGAAAATCAAATCAAATCTAATTTGAAAATCAAATCAAATTTTTGTATCTATGACGTTCGCATCAGAACCCCAATTTAGACTTGTGAGCTACACCATTGAGCCTAAAAATGGAGACTGGGGAGCCTCTACATGGACGAAAATTAGTCCATTCCTTGAAGAAGCATAACTCACCCATAGGAGTATTAGTTATGACCAGGTAGAACATGCAATAGTAAGAAAGCACATGAACATTCTATGGTAAGGGCTTCTCTTCTGACCTGATACTGAAATTAATCACTTGCTCCATTCATAGTGCAAACTGACTTCTTTGATTAAGAAAGGGATAAGCAAACATTGCCCAGAGACTGCCTAGGGCTCAATAAAAGATTATATAACCCTTTGCAACAGTCATTCTTACTCATCATTGAAGTTTGTAGGAGAAAATTAAGCTTTATTATAATCAATGATTTTTAAAACTGACGTCTGTTATGTATTTTTAAAACTGGTATTTGTTATGTGATAGTCTCTTGTATGCCCTGTGTTCGGTGTTATCATTTCTCTGTTATCAGTTGCAATTTGTTCAATCTATTTCATATAAAACTATGGGAATCTCATTATAGAGATGTATATGCATGACACTTTTGTGCTACAATGCAATGTGTTTTCCAGTTGGTTATCATTCATTCATTGCTTTTTCCAGGTTGCCAATGTGAAGAAAAACATTGAAACTGTTCAAGGTGTTGGTGTCTTTCCTGCTGCACAGCAGATGCTTATTCATCAGGGAAAAGTACTTAAAGATAGTACTACATTGGAGGAAAACAAAGTGGCTGAAAACAGTTTGGTGGTTATCATGCTAACCAAGGTGATTGTTCTTTCCTTTATTTAATTTCTGATCATAAGTGATATTGCTGAAAGTGAAAAAAATGAGAAGCTTTAACCTCCTGATATTTTGTTTTTTGATCTTTTATTTTATGGCACACATAATGATAATTCTTTTACACATAGGCAGAGCCCCCTGGCACCCAATTGAATGATATACTTTAGTCTTAGTAATTAAACAAATTGAAAACATTACTGTTCTGCTGGGGCTTCCTTCCGTTATCATGACGCTTCAGACGTGGGATCGAACACATCTCTTGCTTATTTTTGTACCTGCATGGAAAAATGAAAGGAACCTAATGAGGATCATACATTCCTTTTTTGTGGTGCCTGACTATCCTTGGTTTGGCTTTCCATTCAGGTGATTGCAATGTACTTTTTGCCATGTGTTTTCCATTTGTCGGTTATGATGTTGTGGTTGCAATGGCGAGTGTGAGGGATCCAACTTCTTGTCATGTTAGAATAGTCTCCCTTATCTCTATGATTGGAAAGTGTCATGATCTGCCTTCTCTCGCCTTTTCTCCATTCCCCTTATTCTATTTGTTTACTTATTTTGTTTCTTTNACAGGTTTAATTATTTATTATTTATGAAATTAAATCCCAAAATCCGGATGTGACAAATCAAAATATATGACCTGACAAGTCAAATTTACATAGGACATCATTGGACAATCATCTGGACAACACTTGCTCTAAATATCGTAAGGGATGTTCAAGTATGACAATAACTCATCTACATTTTATATATATATTAAATCCAACGATCCTTAATATACAATCTAAAGGCCTAGTCTCGGTCAATTCCATTATTTAAAAATAACAAAATTCATAACAAACTTAATCCAAATAATAGAGAAATACAGTCAATGCCATTTGAGTTGTAATAGATGTCTAAACCACCGGATCATGCAACGTCACGTCAGATCTCATTCAGCTCCTGCAAAGTATCCCAACCCTCTACGAATTTGAAGAGATAGACACACGAAAACGTGAGCTTGAATTTCAACAAATATTGTCATAAACATGCACAAAACAACATATGCAAATTAAAGGGAGTATTGATAAATGAATATCAAAACAGATGCCAGATACAAATCCCAAATCGTCGATATCAGAAACTAAATCATCATATCCAAAGCAGAAGCTCAAATCAGAAGCTAAATCACTAGCACACTCAAAGCAAAATCTCGTCATACCATCCTGTTGATATGAACACATAACAAATCGTGCTCAGATATCCTGGCATATAATCAAAGGTCATGGTACACGCACGTAACAGAAGCCATGACATACCCACATAAACAGAAATTACGGCATACCCATATAAACAGAAGTTAAGGCATACTCACATAAACAGAAGATTGCGGCACACCCACATAAATAGAGGCCAACGGCACATCCACATAAATAAAGGCAATTTAGAATCCAAATCTATATATCATAACGGTTACGTTTTAGGCCCGCAGCTCTAGGTCATCTCAGATCATTGGCGCCTGTTTTCATATTAGGCCTGCAGATTTCGGTCAAACTACATTTTAAGCCTACAGCTCTTGGCTATCTCATGTCATTGGCGTCCGTCTACATTTTAGGCCCACAGGTCTTGATCCGGCTACATTTTAGGTCTACAATTCTCGGCCATTTTTTATTACATATTGACCCACCCGGGGTCTTGGGTCACCACGGTCCCGCACCAATCGACCCACCAGGTCTCGGACCACCACAGTCGCACACAAATCGATCCACCGAGTCTTGGACCACCATGGTCTGCACACAAATTGGTCCACTGGGTCTTGGATCTCCATGGTCCTGACCAAATCAACCCACCGGGTCTCAGACCACCATGGTCCCGAACAATTGACTCACCGGGCGTCGGACCACCATAGGCCGCACACAAACTGGCCCACCCAGGGCCTCAGCGGTTCTCATACATATCTATAGCTTTAGGAATGACGGGATACTCGAATATTAACAAAGACGGAATAAAACTCCCAAATCAATTGGTAAAATTATTATGCATGCTCCAAGAAAACATGGGGGCTAGCTAAAATGCACGCATGAACCCAATTCTCCAAATCAAAAATAAAACACATTCAACGGAGAAATAGACAAAAGACAGAGTTAGAGAATACTTGCTTTGACCTTATATTAAGCAGATCTGAAAAAGAGAGGCTCTAATCTACTTGAACGTTGCTTTCTTTCTCTTCTCTCTGCGTTCCATCTCTTTCCTCCTCCTCCTTTTTTGCACGAGAATGGCGAAAATTTGACCCACGACCCTTTTTATACACAACCCGCCCTCTTGGGTTTCAGCGTTTGAGTGCCACTTGAGCGCCAACAATTCTGGAATCGGTGTTTGAGCTCTACTCAAGCGTGCCTCTAGTGCGGATTTTCGAATTCAAATTTCATCAAATTTCATAAAAATATCTTTGATCTAATACATCAGAGAAACCCGGAATTAATAAATACATCCAAAATATATCAAATGGGGATCCGGGTATTACAAATATAGAATTAGAATTCAAATTCCGGTTGATGTCAGACAACATACCAGAGTTATGTCTAAAATTCTAATTTCCATTCCGAATTCTAGGCTTAACCGAACAAGGCCTAAAGGATTTAACTTTTCCAAACAACGACCTGATGGACAAAACAAGTTTCATGAATCAGCTGTAATCAAATAGGAAATAATGTATTTAGTCAAAATATATAATAGAATGGCTGCTTTTCTGGAAGATATTTAAAGAAATAACTTTTGAGACACATGCATTTGGTACTTAATAGATTAATCTATCTCAAGCCAAATTCCTAAGTTGTATATTTGTTAAATGGAGGTGAAGAATTCATGTCCCTGACCACAGTTAGTGAGAAAAAGGATCTAGACAGAACAATGAATTTCTGGGAACTATATACTTCGATGTTTCTCATGACTTGATTTTAAGTGTATTATGTATATGCATGATATCTATACTGTGGACACAGATGGCTTTATCTACTTCTATGCATTTTGTTGTCTTATTTTTGGCTTTTAGTTTTTTTTTTTTGGGGGGTGGGGGGTGGGGGGGAGGGTGGTGTTAAACTTTTGCAGATTGTTTCATCCCTTTGTCCATGTGAAACTTCCCTCTTCTCTCTTATTCAGGGTCCTGCTACGGCTGCCCCTCCTGCTACAATTGCCCTTCCTACAACTCCAACATCAAACCCGACACCACCACCTGTATCAGATGCGACTCCGTGAGTATCAGTTTTTTATTTCATTTGCCTGTCTTGATGATGTTGTTGCAATATATGTTTGTCTTTTTTTCTCTTCTAGTGTCTGATTTCAATTCCTATGATCTATACATTTCCAGTCCATCTATTCCTGGACCACCTGCTGGATCAGCCATTGATGTTTCTACTGCTTCATGAGTCTCAATTGCCATTTCTGTTGGAACTGTCAACAAGTGTGTAATATAATATACTCGGGCACCTTCTAGATATTTGATGCATTTCCTTGATGCAGGTCAGAGTCTGATGTCTATGGCCAGGCTGCATCAAATCTCGTTGCTGGTAGCAACTTGGAGAAAACAATTCAGCAAATTCTTGATATAGGTGGAGGGGCTTGGGATAGGGATACTGTTATCCGTGCTCTTCGCACTGCATACAATAACCCAGAAAGAGCTGTTGAATATTTATACTCTGTTAGTATGCTTATTGCTACTGCCATTGATTATCTTTGTTATGCAGATTTGTTTGTCTAGATCCTCAATTTTGGTGAATAAGTTGGCATCTTCATTTGATTTCTGTTTTGTATTTCAGGAGCTAATTATTTTATGATATCTTTTTGTTGTTCTACCCTGAATAGCTAATTCAGATCATAATAATGTTCCCTTTCATCTTCATTTCAACTCAATTGCATCTGCTTAATGTAATAGGGAATACCTGAGCAGGCTGATGGTCCGCCACTGCCTAGACCTCCTGTAACTGGGCAATTGACAGGCTCTTTGTCTGCAGCAACCCAACAACCACCTGTTCCTCCTGGTGGGCCGAATGCAAATCCATTAAATCTCTTTCCACAGGTATTTAGCGTGCAATTGTTTTTTAGTTCTCTCTGATGTAGAATTTTCTTTTCATATTATAATTTGATTTTTTTGGGCCAACAGGGTCTCCCCAATATAGGTTCAAATGCCCGTGGAGCTGGTGCCCTTGATTTTCTGCGGAACAGTCAACAAGTACGGAACCCACACCACTCTTCTCTTTGACATCTTGTACTCATTGTTACTGCCGACCCTTGCAAATAGGCGTACATATTAAGCCTGGTTGAGCCTAGTGTTTCAGTATTTGAGCTTGACTTACTCATTATCAAGCTTCTGCATGAATGAGCCTGGACATCCCAGATCGAAGTGTAGCCATATCAACTACCTCCTCGTTGCTTCCATCTGCATCTCTGAATCAATTCATCGATGCCCACTAGCCATATATTGGAAACCTCCAAACCTAATGCGCGACAATCCACCAGCAATGAATGAATCATAATTGTTTCACCCATTTGAAACTGAATAGGTTAGTACAAAGAAAATAGAAAATTTCTTGTTTATTAAAACGAATAGTGATACAGTGAATTAGAGAAGGGACAGGAATTTTCTATGAAGATTTTCCAACCAGAACAATTGTTGGTGAGCTGAACTGGGGTGTAATTGTGGGGGGCAGATTGAGAAAAATCGCATTTTTCAGGAGGATATAGAAGAGAGGGTTTTAGCTCTTTTTTCCTGGGGATAGCTTTCTTCTCTCTGAGTGTAAATCAATCTGCTGTGATGAAAAATGCATATGTGTGTGCGTATTGTTTTATTTGAATGCAACATTGACTGGTTTATTGGCGATGGTAATAGAGAGTATATATTAATAGAATATCATTCAAATATATAAGTTATCCTGAAGCTCAAGTAGTCATAAAAGCTCATAGTTGGGCTGTAAATGCTCGAGTTTGACTTAAGTCCGAACGAAGCTCAGTTTGAGAAAATTTGGATTTAGACAACTCATACACACCTCAATTATCTTGTGAGCTTCCTTGTGTTAGTTACAGTACTTAAAACCTTATTCACACATGGCTCCATGCCAAGGGAAAAGCAAGAAGAACCTAAAAATATCTGAAAATCTGATTGGTATTTGCCCTTGTTCAGTTTCAAGCACTGCGAGCTATGGTACAAGCTAATCCCCAAATTTTGCAGGTTTGTTTTACTTGGTCACTTCATGTCTTTCTGTTATCTTTGTGCAGTATCTTTTTATCATTATATTTCTCTTCTATTCCTTTTGCTGCTTTATTAGTGTACCTATTTTTCTTCTTGTCAACAGCCTATGCTTCAAGAGCTAGGCAAACAGAATCCTAACTTGATGAGGCTTATTCAAGAACATCAGGCTGACTTTCTCCGTTTGATCAATGAACCTGTTGAAGGCAGAGAGAGGTAAGATATGTTCAATGTGATGATTAATATATTTATACTCCTGAAGAGATATTTTGTTTGTTTAGGTAAATAGAGAAGACATGAGGAATAAGTTATGCTCTAGGTTGTTTGGTTGACATTCTCCTCCCTCTTTTTGGCTGCACTTTCACTCGATATAATTGATCCTTCTTGTACTTACTCATGAACTGTACTTCAGTAACGTACTTGAACAACTGGCTGGAGCAATGCCACAGGCAATACAAGTTACACCTGAGGAGCATGAAGCCATAGAACGGGTATGCCAATTTTGTGTCGTTCATTCTTCTGTTCAAGTCTTGCATTCGTCCTTAAGTCAACGGAAAACTGTGTACCTGTTTTTCTCTCTTATTCGGGCCCAACCTTCAATAACTCTACCCAGGCCTTAGATGATTCTTTATTTGCATACACCCACTGAGACCATGTTTTTTCTCAGGTTTGCTGGGCAAGATTAATGATTGAGTTTGTGAATAGAACTGTTGAATTTCAACAAATCCACATAATGAATAATCTAAGATAGTTTGATTATTGCTTTGTGGATTTACTTGGCTTCTTTGAGTGATGAAAAGTTCAAATGTGAACTATAAACCATCCTGTAATCATGTTATATTGTCTGCGATGAAAGGTCACAGAAGCTGTGTTTGTTATCTGTTAGCCTGAGATACTCCCAGGATGTTGTTGAAGTTTGCAATTACCATTGCTTTGGCAATTTTGGAAAAGAGTGTAAAGTTTTTGTTACAAGTCATATTCCTGCATCAATAAGTGGGATTAGGTGATGTGTTTGCCAAAGGTTTTAGCACATTTCTATATTTAGTGTATATGAGAAACATAATTTGCGGCACAGACACACATCTAGAGATATTTATACATGCATTTATGGACTTGTAGACAAATGCATACATACATTATAGACATATACATATAATACTTATTTGTATTATAAGCATTTTTTTTTTATGTAAAATGTTTGGAAAATACCCTTTAGTTACCCTTAGAATACTTTTAAGCAGTTTGGTGTCCATCAATCCATCTATTCTTGTATGGGCCTATTAATATGAATGGATGAATGGATGAGATGTTATGTCATTAAGGATATCCAAAGTTGGTTGAAGGTTGTTGCCCTAATCACCACTCTTCTAGTATTTGTTTTTTAGCTGGATTTTGTTCTGTTATTCTGTACATCATTTTAAGGCTGCTGAAAGAAATGCTGTAATATGTTGATCATTCTAACTGAAGCCGTAGGTGCCGTTCACCTAGCTAGTGCTAGTTTATTACTTTGTGCAGCTTGAATCAATGGGTTTTGATCGAGCAACAGTACTGGAAGCTTACTTTGCCTGCAACAAGAACGAGGTGCTGGCCGCAAACTTCCTTCTGGATCACATGCATGAGTTTGAAGACTGAGGCTCAGAAAGGTGCAACTGTTTCTTCTCCTTCACCAGCTGAGGCTTCTTTGCTTCTTTTGAGGTGGTAATCTGATTCCTTCCTGTGTGCTATTTGATGCATGCTTCAAGTTATATATATGTACATATTGTGTGTCTGGAGGATGGAGGTTCCTTTTTTCCCCCTTTTCTTGCCTGGCCTTGGCTAATCACTGCCTATTTCTGCCTCTGTGCCAATATTTGACAGGAATTTCAGTAGTTTCCTTTTCTATTGTATAAATAAGGCAGCCCCATCCTTCTTTGAAAAAAAAAAAAATGCATGGGTATTTGCTGTGTGTGAAAAGGACAAATATGTCAAAAAGCCTATTTCTATTTGACAAAAAAAAGGGGGTTCTCTCAGTTTAGCTCCCTTTTTATAATTCTAAATGAATATTTTATTTTAACAACTTGAATGATTAACAACTTTAAGCGGTTCCCATTTTAATTGTATAAGTAAGGCATCACCATACATCTATTTTTTAAAAAAATAAAAATAAAAACAGCAAATGCATGGGTATTTGCTGTGTGTGAAAAGGGCAAATCCGTCCAAAGATCATTTTTATGTCAAAAAAAAAAAAAAAAAAGAGGGGAAAACATCTCTTTTTAGGGGTCTCTCAGTTTTATCCTCACAACCCCAAACGTGTCTCCAAACTGTTAGAACTGGTCAGAGCAACATTTAGTGGTTGGTTTCTGTATTCAATAAGTGGTGGCTATTGTGGTTATATTCTGCGTATTCATTTTAGGGATTCGGCCACTTGTTTCAGCCTTGTGGGTTATAGCGATATAGCGTTGCTCTGGACGTCGATTCCAATGGGGAACCATCCATCTGAGCTCGTTTCTGCTTTCGCTTGCTCGCATAGGTTTAGTTCTTGCGGTGCCGAATGGGAAAACCAGGAAAAATGGCTGCCAGGTGATGCGATGAGTAAGTGAGAAATTTTTTCAATTGGTTGATTTAGGGTTTAACATTGCTTGGTTTAGTGTAGGCCGGGAGTTAATCCGTAATTAAATTATATTTTAGGGTTTAAATTTTTACTAAATAAAATCAAATCATAATTGAGATAAACTGTCTAAATTGTCAATGGATAGGATACTTTATATTGTTTATAATAATAAGCTTTTTGTCTAAGAATTACTCCTTTAATTTATTA
>JAODPA010064722.1:0-11033 GCA_025585075.1 Nepenthes mirabilis | reverse complement strand
ACTGTCATAGTTGTAAAGGGTAGTTTGTAGTTTGCCCAATTGACTAGATGCGAGTTGGTTGGAAGTAGTATTGTTTGGGCATGTTGTTTCTTCGATGGCATGTTTGTGAAATTACAGAAGATTGAAGCGGTGGCTGGTTGGGGAAGGACCATCGTTTGTTGCGAAGGTGCGTGATTTCTTGAGTCTGCTTAAATCTGTTAAGCGATTTGTCGAGGATTCTTTGAGAATCGTAGCGTCCGTGGGACATTGGGCTTAGTAGCTATTAGTGTTCGTTGGAATGATGAGTATAAGGGGGAGCTTTCTAGAAATAAAGGACGTATTGTCTGCAAAGTTGATTTGGTTGATCCCCGCTGGATTAAGTTAAATATGTCGTAGGTTGTGATGCTTCTGAGGAAGGTTTGAGGTTGTATTCTGATATAACTTATTTGAGTAGTAGTGGCCTATGGGTTACGGCTGTTGAAAGTCTATGATCAAGGTTATTCCACTTATGGATTGGAGTTAACAGTTGAGGTCTTTCTTTTGAGGATTTAGAAATGTTATTTGTATGAAGATAATTGTTGTTTAATTTGATTATAAAGGCTTGAGAAAATCATTTTTTTAGAAAAGGAGAATATTATTGACAATATTTTGGGTCGAAATTTGTTATAGCGATAATTCGCAGTCAGGTGATCAATCCGAATAGTGCAGTAGAAGCATGTGGGACCGTAGCCTTTGGTTGTGAGATTTGATTTGGATCCTTAGATAGAGAATTTGATTTGAATGTCGGTTTGATGACTTTGATTTGGTGGTGGTTTTTTTTTTGAGTCCTGTGATGTTGGAGAAGTAGCGGCTTTGATTTGATCGGTCTGAAATCTCATGGAATAGAAGGAGATTTTATCGACGAAGGAGTAGGTAGGTGGATTCATTCTCTGTCTATGTGTATGTTGTTCAGGATCAGAGTTCCGTTAAGAGTTTGTGCTGCAATGTCTTCTGTCTTCATTTTGAGCAGAGAAACTGTGGAGACATCTCCTCGAATTTTCAGGGATTTCACGGATATGATGTTTTGTTTTACGTGATTGCTATGCGATATCGCTACTTCTGATTTATGTGTACCGTTTTATACGATTCTTGATACTTGCTAAGTTCTAGGCTCACGTTTTCATGTTTTATCCCTTCAGATTAGTGGCATGGATATGCTTGCAGGAGCTCAGACGTGATCGGGCTCAGATATTCCTTTTGACGAGTGGAGATGCTATATTTGGTATATTTCTGGTCTCGAGGATATGGTATGGTTATTATTTATGGTCGGATGATGACCTTGATCATTGTATGTAAAATATTGGAGTTATTGCATTATGTGGATGAGTTGTTGTAAAATTGGATACCTCCCTTGCGATTATGGATAGCAGGTCATGTATTATTGGTCCGGATTCATATCCGATGAGATCTTGTGCGGGTTTTATTTATATTGGGTCCTGCATGTGTATGATTGTCACACCCGAGTTGGGTTATTGTGGTTGATGAAAATATATATTATTGATTTTATTTTGACCTGTAAATATTGTGGTCCCGGGCCGTGACAAGTTTCACATTGCCACAAGATAATCGTGGCCCTAATGTTGGGTCTTCAGACACAATATCGGTACAAAGAGATACCACTAGGTATCTATATCAATCCATAATCACCTGCGAAAGTATATACATCCATCATACACAAATAAAACTAAACTGTTTGTGCTTCGTCAATATACAAATAGATATCCATCAAAATGTATACAAAATTAATCCAAATAATACAAAAATACAAAATCTAAGTCCACAAAGTCTTTCTTCAAGGTCTTCTACGTAGCCGACTCTAAATCTCTACTCTACCTCATCAGGTATAAACTTGTACTCATTTGAAGGAAAGAAAATAGTAAGAAGTGAGCTAAATACTCAATAAGGTATAATATAATCAAGGATAATATGTAATATACTTAAAATAAAGTAAAGAAATGGAAAAAGAGTATGATATAAATGTATAAATATGAAACATGAACAAATACATTTTCGGAGTAAAATTTATCTTTTCTATTTTATTTCGAATTCCTTTAGATTCTACAATATACAGAAACTTTTTTATCTTTGTGGACCAAAGCTAGTAGGCCTTACCAGTTAACAGGGTAGCGAAATGAGGAATGGAATGTGCATGTATCTACATATTTTAAGGTGCTACCCATGATTCCTCAAACTTTAACGTCCTATGGTAGATGGTATATCTTTCACCTGATATACAAGGCCGGACAATAAATATGCCATCATAGCATCTCTTGTGTTTTAGGAGTATTTCTCAGCCTACCACTGTAATATTTTAAAGTATATCAAAAAATATTATCCTCTGAAATACAAATCCTTTGTCGAGATTTATAATTACTTATTCTTAAGGGAAGGTTCCATCATAAACTTATATAAAGTTCTCACTCCCTGGAGAACGAATCATCAGACATAACAAATTGTGGAGTTTTTTTCAAATACTTTTCATAACTTTCATAATTCTTTAATACGAATACAGATAATCATTTTCTTATGAGTTCAAATCTTCACATGCCTTTAGTTACATACACAAATCAACATAAAGCTTGGAGCATTTAAGAAATTCTTACTACAATGAGTCGAACATAATTTTAAAACTTTCGGATAACAAATTCCTTCACAAATGCATACAACATAATTTTCAGAGCCCACAAAAAATAATATATATAATATACATGTGAATAAATATCACTATTAATGTCTGACAATATTTTTAAAACACGTAAAATAATATATACAAGATATATATGAATAAATATCAAATAATCAAAATATCTGCATCCATGAAGTTAGGATTTCAAGTTTCTAATGCCAAATTATGTATAAATTTTAAATAAAATGGGTAAATACAAAAGGGGTGTGGGTTAGGGTTTTGTGAAGCCAAATACCACACAAATCTTAGAAATTGGATATGAAATCAACATATATGCATGCTCAAGATATGTGTTCCATAAAATATAAACTTGTATGGGTATCAGAATAAGAATATCTGAAGAAAACGAAATAAAAAGTGCGAATAGGGAAAGAAAAGTATATGGGTGCACTTGCCTTGACCCGATCTACTACTTCTCTAACTAGTTCTAAGCTGGAATATGACTCGAGAACCTCGATCTCTTTCTTCTCTCTTCTCCTTCGTGTTCTCTCTCTCCCTCTCCTCTCTCGTTGGATGCCGAAAAATAACTGAAGAAAAAGACAGTTGCGCGTTTATATTGTGAGTGCCAGCCCGTTGCTGGTCCACTGGATTAGGCATCCATAGCGTCGCCTCGGGCGCCCAGCAGGCATCCCCCGTCGTTGCTCACCCCGCATCTGAAACCTAATTTTTTCACCTGTATTAAACCTAATCTTGATTATATTACCTTAATTATTTCTAATTATGATATTTAGAAAACTGGTATCTTATATGTTTGGCCTAAGCGTTCAACAAAGTAGAGATGATCCACATCCTGAGGGAGGAGAACTGAAAGGGGAACCAACCGGTGAAGGTAGCAGTGACCAGGAACTTGGAGCAATACGCTAGAGATATGAGAGAAATCCTAGTTGTCCCGAGCATCGACAACCCGAGCTCGAGGTACTTCACTGATGGCCTCCTACTGAATAACCCAGAGGAAGTTAAGTGTATAAAGAGGATGGCCGGTTGATATACCATCATGGATGGGAGGTTATGCCGTCGCAAGTACTCAACCCCCTATATGAGGTGTCTCACACCAAAGGAAGCCGACTATGCGCTGGATGAGGTGCACCTTGATGTTTACAGGTCACACGTTGGTGGCAAAAACCTTGCATTCAATATCATGTAGTGGGCCTCTACTAGCCCACGATGAAGCACGATGCAATGGACTTTGTCAAAAAGTGTGAAAATTCTCAAATCCACGGAAGCATGACCCACCAGCCACATACGGAGCTGCAAGCCTTACAAGCACTTTGTTGTTCACATAATGGGGGCTCGACATGCTCGGCCCTTTATCCGTGGGATCTGGGCAAAGAAAATTTGTAATAGTTAGTATCAGCTATTTCATCAAATTGGTCAAGGTGACCCCACTAGCATGAATCATCGAATAGAACGCAACAGAGTTCGTTCATCAGAGTATCGTGTGCCTGTTTAGGATTCTCATGGTCATCGTGACTAACAATGGGACCCAATTTACTAGCAAGTGATTCACTAAATACTGTGTGAGCATATGGATTAGGCTGGTTTATACCTCCATTACCTACTAGCAAGCCAACGGGCAAGTGAAAGTAACAAATCAAATGCTACTGCACGGTCTGAAGACAAAACTGGAAGACAATGGGGGCTGCCCAGTTCCTAGGTAGACGAGTTGCCGACCGTCCTATGGTTATATCACATGACACTGAAGGCACCAACTCGTAAGACACCCTTCAGTCTCTGTTATAGGACGGAGGTGGTTATTCCGATTGAAGTTGGGCTACCCAACTTTCGGGTCGAGTGCTTTGACCCAACCAACAATTTCAATGACTCAAGGAACACCTTGACCTACTCGAGGAAGCTCGAGACGTGGCACCCCTAAGGCCAGTGGCCTACCAGTAGTGCATTACGTGATACTACAATAAAATGGTGAAAACTAGTCAATTCGAGATAGGGGATTTGCTCCTACGAAGTGTAGGGGCAATGGGCAAGATCACCCATAGGAATAAGCTTTCCCAAAATTGAGAGGGACCATTCATCGTCTTGGCATTCCTCCAGAACATAGTGTACAAGTTTTGCAATCAAGACGGCAAATTGGTCCCAAGGACCTGGAACACCACCCACCTCAAAAAATACTACCAATAAACCTCAGCCAAGCCTAGGTAAGAATGGCATGCATCATTCAAAATGCTTGTAAATGTATCACGTTTTACTTAGTGAAATTATTGTTTGTTCATGTGCGCCTGATCATGTGAACGCATACATAAAATCAAATAACCTAGATTGCCCCTAAATTAGGTGAACTCCTATTCACCTATTACAAAACCTTGGCCCTGAACCGGGCGGCCTAGTGACAGTTAAATTTGAACCTCGGTTCTAGCAACCGATCGGCCCATACGCAATTGGATTTGAACCTTGTTTCCAGCAACCGAGTGGCCCATGCGCAATCGGATTTGAACCTCGGTCTTGTCACTGAATAACCCATTCCCGATTGAACACCCAGGCCTGGGGGCTTTTGGAGCACCCCATCAAGCTACCACTAAAACCTTATGGGGCTTCTACAGCATGTGTGCCTCGACCTCCTTCTAATGGAGAAGAGCACCATCTGTCGACAACGATCGGTGGATTAGGACCAGATGTGCATAAGTTACAACGTCCTTCAATATGACCAAACATCAATATGGTAATGTGCGGGTGATAGCCTATGACTTCGCCAGGGCCCAACGGTTGCGCCATGAAACCCAGTCAGCCATAATGAGGCTCACCCACAAGCATGCGACGATATCCCACTCATAGGATAGAGCACCCTGTAGAATCAAAATACCATGACATTCCCTCAAGGGAACGAGTAGAATCTGGCAAACGCACCCAAGATAAGCCCAATGATGATAGCGACAACACTTAGCTGGTGAATTGAAGGAAAGTAATTGCGCGTGAAAACATAAAACTTAATGAACTAGTTGATTTTATTATGAAGGTCAAAAGTGTACAAAGAGAGCCATCTGCCCGAGAAGAATACAAAAATGGCCTATTGCTTGGAAGGAGAACAATCTGGAGGCTGAGGGATCCCTTGTAGACAAGACAAAGGCCTGGTGGCTTCATGAGCAGTAACAGTTCTAACCAGTATCAAGTGCTGACATTCCTCGGGTGGAAAATTAAGACCGGGGATCCAGGAGCCACTAGATCCACAATTTAGCAACATAGGTTGATGCCAACCTAATACCTACGCTCTAAGGCCCCCTCGGTCTTATCCGAGCCGAGTGGGGTCAAAAGATCCATCTTGAGCCGGAGGTTCTCATTTCGAAGGCAAGCACAGTCCTACTCCAGCTCACATAGTGAATCCTCGAGGGAGGAGATCTTCACCCTGGGTTTGAATAGCTCATGTTCGGAATGGGAGGCCCACTCTAGTGCAACTTTGAGCTCCCTCGGGTCAACATGGGCCTAGGCCATGCGGTTGGTGAAGGCAGCAAGTTGGTAGATCCTCTCTTATAGTTGAGAGCAGAAAATCAGTCAATTGAAGTGACGACGAAAGTAAACAAAAGAAATAAGAAGGTACACAAGAAACCTCATCAGCTAGAGATGGCCTCTTCAGGGGTGGGCAACTTGATGCGGGCTCTTTTGGTGCCAAGGTCTCAGCTTCCGAAGGCACGGAAGGAGGAGTCTCTGCAGTCTCCATGATATCCTCAGACTCCTCCAAAATCTCTAGCATAGGGGGCTAGAAGTAAGGCTCATCGGTGACCTCCTCAACACCCTTCTCAGTTGCTCCAGCAGCTAGCTCAACCTCCACCTCTCCTCGAATCTCAGGCTCTGAGGGCTCAACAGAAGTTCCCTCAGCAGCCTCCGTAGTCTCAGCCGCCTTGACTGCCTCTGAAGCTCTGGGCTTCGAAGACTCAAGGCAATGCACTTCAACAACCTCCTCGGCCCCAACGGTAGTGTCAACCCCCGTCGTTCCATGTCCCATCACTGCGTGGCCCTCGTCAATCTCCCCTACCAAGACGTCATCCATCCAGTCGTCGCAAGGAGCCTCCTTATCAACAGCAATGGGAAGGCACCGGATGGGCTCCTCGTGCGGGGGCATTGCAACAATGGGAACACCATACTAAGCCAAAGTTAGTGCTAGAATCGGCCCCTCATGGACGCCCTCCTAGTCGCCCGTGGCCAACATGGGATGTTTAGGAGGCTCACCGCTGACTATCGACTCGACAACCCTAGACGCCTGACCCGATGTGGATGCAAAAGTAGAAGCCATCCTCCTCAAAGATCTCCTGGACCATCGCACTCGTTCCAACGCGGCCTCATCTTTCCCAAAGGAGAAAGAAGAATCAAAATAAGTACGGTTGGAGGAGGTGCGCTGCTGCTTGGCTGGCAAGATGGAGGGCTCTCGGTTAACCAACGCCCCAAGCTTCCTCTAGGGTGTAGCAAGTGAAGCGGGGACAGCACTGGCGACCTCGGAGCTAGGCTTCCACATGACAACTGTTACGGCCTCCGAGGTCAACCAATAGCCCCTTTCCCACAAAGTGCTGGCATGCACCCAGATGAGGTCCATCAACGGCTTCTCCTTGGCCTCCTCATGGTGTTCCAATGACCAGGTTAGACCAGGCCTCACATTTCCCCGCTCACTAGAAAAGGGCCCAGTCAGAAGAGACTGTCAAAAAAAAAATAATGGTCTTTTCATCTCTTTGTCAAATCTGGATTTGCCCCTTTGAAGTTAAAGCCCAAATGTGGCGACAGTAAAATCCAGTCCATGGTCTGAGTGAAGCAAAAAATCGCCCCCACAGAATTGATGTTGAATTGATAGCCATGGCAATGAGAGAAGACGCACAAGGACACCAAATACCGAACGACGTTAGGCTGAAGTCTTGCCACCGGAACTCCTAGAGTTGTCAAAATAGCGTACAACTCTGGTGACACTAGGAAATGGGGTCCTCCCTACAAGTAAATCTCGTACATGGTGATGAATCTCTCTGGTAGAGAGCAGGCCTTGTCGTCTTCATCTGGCTGCAGAAATGCCACATTCCTCAGAATTTTAAACTTTGTGAATAGTGATTGGACGTCGCCAGCGGTGAGGACAGACTGAATCAATCTACCCTCCTCAAAAGCCATAAGCGGTGAAGAAAGAAGAGAAAATAGATGAGAAGTAGTTCACAACTGTTCGAAAGCAAAAGGAAAATGCAAGAAATGGTAATGCAGCCAAGGGTTTAAATAGGAAAAGCCCTAGCCCCAAACGACGTAGTATGAAGGAGGGTGAAAAGTTGCCCGTTATAGTGGCAACAACACGCGTCCCCGCATCAAGACGCCGTGGCACGTCAATCAAATGATGTCAGTAATGATACTCTAACAGACTCGGGATGAGTCTGGATGCGAGTCTGGACTGCCAGAAGAACAGGCCCGCACCACCCAGTTTGGTAGTCGACAAGCTGCATAATACACACTCAAATGTCCAATTCATATATGGCATGCGACAATAACCAAGACGGTTTAGCATGTTTTATTGAAAAAATTTGGAGTGTACATCTGAAAGCAAATATCAGCCTCAAAATAAAAAAAGAAAGGAAGAAGATCTTGCCTACACTGATGGCCTGCCGAAACAACCACCTCGGGGTCTTCGATTGCTCGACCTGCTCGGCACAAACCCTTGGCCATTTCCTGATAGCGCAAATGGCTAGGGTTCGTCCCTAAGCCGGGCATTCTCACACCGAAGGTCCACAAGTTCCTGCCATGTCCTCTGGAGATCGTCCTCGAGCAAAGCTATTTGACCCAAAGCTTGAGTGTGGACCTCTAAAAGTTGTCAATTCCTCGTCCCAACACCCAGCCTCCTCGATGGCCCACTGAAGGTAGACACACGTCCCCTTGAGACGGCCACGTCGGTCCGTTGGTGCCCCTTGAGCAGAGTTGGCAGTCAAGAAGCCCACGAGCCAAAAGAGCAACCCTCTCCTGACGAGGCCCCCTCCGATCCACCCTCCAGAGCTCCACAACCCACTCCTTGATGTGGCAAAGGACATTAGGGTGCCCTTCAACCAGCACCGTTAGCAATCGACCCATCTCCACCTCATGTGGCAAGAGGTCTCTAACATAAAAGCTGTTGACCCTACCCCATATATTTAGGATCCGCCAGTTGGGGCAACCTCTAAAAACAAGAAGTGATACTTCCAACCCTCTGACGACCGGAACCTCGCCCCGCTTAGCTGAAATTGCACCTAAGGAATGAAGGAAACCCAATCACCCTCCTAGCTAATCTAAAGGAGCACCTTCAGGGACCACGCATCCAGGGTGAGCCACTTGGCACGGAATAAAGCACACAGAGTAACCAACTGTCAAATGGCATCTTGGTACAGGCAAGCTATGGGGATCCCCACTGATACCAAAATCTTGCATAATTTCCTCTGAAGCAGAAGTCGGAGGCCAATGTGTAGGTGCTTCTTATAAACAGTAATGAACCCTGGAGGAGAATAGCAAGCCAAGTCCTCAACACCAAGGACCACAAACAATAAAAAGCCGAAAAGGTAGCCCTCACCGATTAAAAGCTCCACATCCCTGTCAGACAAGATCGATTGAATGTCAGAGACACCCTAAAAAGCCATTTGAGTGTAGTTAAAATTGGCAAAAAGTATAACAAATTAAAGAAAAGATGCTAGGTATAACACACAAGTCCAAACATGGTGACACATAGTGGACCAATGAAGATAGGGACCGGCTAGACCAAGCAGACAACTCCCTACAACATGACCAATTACAATGAAGAAATCCTCCAGCCTAGTAGCCTGGCCAACGCAAAAGGCATCGACGTAGACGCCTGCTATTGGTAGCCGTAGTCAATGACTAGAAAGGACACTGCTATTGCCAACAGCATTATAAATGCTCTTCGTCGATGCCACCAATGCCATCTCCGCGAAGCATTACAAATGCCCTTATTCATCGCAGGAGAAGGGAGGACCCGAATCGACATACAAGAGCTCTAAAAGAATTAAGCTCTATTTCAACCACATAGCTCTTTCACTTTATCCAGTTCTCAAAGCCGCTCCCCATCGAGTGCACCACCGGAACTTAACCATCTGTGAACTCTTAAAATCGCTCCCCATTGAGTACACCACCGGAGCTTAGCCCTCTGTTAGTTCTTGAAGTCGCTCCCCATCGAATGCATCCTCAAAGCTCAATCCTTCACAAAACTCACTTTCTTCCACATAAATGCATTCATTTTTTTCTTATATCCTCACATCTTTTCATCAATTGAGAAAGATTCCTGACTTGAGCGTCGGAGAATAAACCGGTAAGTGAGTCTCGCCAATCCTCTGACCTCCTGTTCGTTATTTGTGCTGCGCAGAACCCAGATTAGCAAAGATGAAGACCAGACCCGTTTGAGTTCAATCCGACGTGAAAGACCCAACGACCCCCTAATCTGTACAACAAGCTGAATCCAATGTCGTATCACTTTATTTATTAGTTAAACAATCAAATGAGAGTTTCTCTGGGCTTGATTTTATATTTTAATGCTAATGGAGAATTATTCTGTTAATATTAGGCAATTATCAATAGTTATCTGTTTTAGCTACTGGCGGAACACAGTCACAGCTGATTCGATTATGTTAAAAAACGAATTAATAACAAAATACCTTAGTATTTTAATTTGATTAAAATATGTGTTATATATAAGAATTTTTATCTGTAATAATAATTGTTACAAATTGATTCTTATGCTTCAATTAAATCAAAATATGCTATATGAGACGTTATATATATATATTTGATTACACTCTTTTTAAAGTACTCTTATAATTAATAATGGAGTTTTAGTGGGAGTAGTTTCAGGTTTAACTTGAATCTAATTTTTAACGGATCTAAAATATTAAAGCCATCATTTATAAGATATATGGACAACTCTCTACCTTTATATAATCGTGGACTTGCCTTGACATGGGGATGATTGATTCTGGAGTTAGATTTTGAGATGATGATATTGATTTATATGACATTCTACATCTTATAATTTTTTATTTGTTATTTCACCATTTATGTGTTAAAATTGATGAGAATTAATCCTCTAATAATATAATATTATGTCAAAAGTGGCAAGAACATTGGTGAATGTTAACCGTAGCCTTCCATTATGGCAAAGTTGTAATTTCTTTATTTATTTTATGAGTTGGTTGAGTGCTAATATCAGATTCATAAAATTATATAAAAGATATCATTTTGTTAGATATTTATGAGAGGATGATGATATATTTTTGTCACGCAATCACAATGGATATGTCATTATTCTTATACATATAGAGTAACGGGTTGACCTATCTAACAGATTATAGTTTATTCATATACATATTTTTATTATGGTTTATTG
>JAODPA010064711.1:0-11033 GCA_025585075.1 Nepenthes mirabilis | reverse complement strand
ATAATTTAGATGATTAATGTTGTTGGGTTATGGGTCACTCCCGTGTAGGTCCATACCCAATTGATGAGGCGTGTGGAGGTCCATATCCTCACCGCATGGAGAAAGATTAAGTTCAGCTCGCTAGATGCTCGAGCGGTGTTTCCAGTATGTCGGCCGCTCACCCTGTGCTCGAGAGGAGCTCGAGCTGTTTTTTCAGAATGACGGCCGCTCGCCATGTGCTCGAGAGGCGCTCGAGCGGATATTTCAGAATGAGGCCCGCTCGCTAGATGCTCGCTAGGCGGTCGAGCAGAGGCCGGCGCTCGCTAGCCGCTCGAGCGGCCGCCGGTGATGTAAAACGCGGGACTTTCGTTTTTTGGGTTATGCAAACACTTTGAGCGCCGTTCCAGAGAAGAGAAAAGAGAGAGAAGAAGAAGAAGAGGAAGAATTGAGCCTCCCTTCGGGTTTTCAATCAAGTTCCAGTCTTCGGTGATCCCACGTACGAGACTCTTGCTACCGTGAAGATTGTCTACCGGGTTCCATCTCTTCTCTTATGCTTTATACTTCTTGTACGGGCTGTTCATATTAGTTGATATTATTTTTGGGTGATTCGGGGTTTGTGTAACCAATCAACTGCTGATAGTGAAAATTTTGGACTCTGTGTCATGTGATTTTTTTTCCTCTTTTCTTAAGGAGTTTTTCACGTAAAAATTGTGTCTTTCTTGTTTGTGTGTGCTGTTCGTATGCTTGACTTCACCTTTCACGTATTTTATCGCGGTTTAAACAAGCTTTTAAAACTAACAAGTGGTATCAGAGATTTTGGTTCGTGTTGGGTATTGTGAGTTGTTTGAATCAATGACATCTTCTTCGTCGAAGAATCTACAGTTTGGCATTGAACAGTTCAACGGACAGGGGAACTTCATTCTCTGGCAAGAGAGGGTGAAGAACATTTTGACGAGAGAAGGGACCGTGAAGGCGTTAAAGAAGAAAGATGAAAAGCCGAAAAAAAATGACTGACGATGAATGGCAAGACAAGAGAGATCTTGCAAATTGCACTATTAAGTTGTGCTTGGCGGACAACACTCTTCAAGAAGTTATTGGCCTAACGGATCCTGCGGAGATCTGGGAGAAATTGGAGAGCCGTTACAAGTCTAAATCTCTGACAACCAGACTGCACGTGAAGAAATAGTTTTATGGCTTACGGTTATCAGAAGGAGGGAGCTTTGAGAAGCACTTGGATGAATTTAACCGGATATTGACGCAAATGTTAGCTCTTAATGAGAAAATTAAGGAGGAGGACAAGGCACTGGTTTTACTGGCCTCTTTGCCGGCCACCTATGATCACATCGTCACGACCTTGCTGTTCGGCAATGATACCTTGAAGTTGGACGAAGTTATTGCCTCTCTACTTATGAACGAGTCCAGACGGTCACAAGGAATATCATCGTCCTCTCATTCTGAGGTGCTGGTGACTGAATCCAGGGGAAGAAGTAAAAGCCGCTATCAGAAATCAGGAGAAAAAGGACGCAGCAAGTCACAATCCAGATATCAAAACCTGGAGTGCCATCACTGTGACAAAAAGGGCGACATCAAGAAGCACTGCTACAAATGGAAGCGTGAGAATGCTGAAGGTAGTGAGAAAAAGACTGATAAGACTCGAAAGGAAGAAAGAGCTACTGTTGTTACCAGGACTGATCTTTGGCTGGTGTGCCAAGAGGATGAGGTGGTAAATCTGGCTGATCATGAGACAAGCTGGGTGGTGGACAATGGTGCTTCACTTCATGTCATGTCACGGAAGGAGTTCTTCACATCATACACTCCTGGCGATTTTGGAGTGTTAAAAACGGGCAATGAAGCTATGTCTTGTATTGCTGGCTATGGTGATGTGTGTCTCACCACAAATACTGGAACTAAGTTGCTGTTGAAGGACGTTAGACATGTCCCAAATGTTCGATTGAACCTGATCTCGGCTGGCAAGCTTGATGATGAGGGCTTTTGCAGCACCTTCTGTGCAGGAGTATGGAAGTTGACTAGAGGGTCTCTAGTGTTGGCTCGAGGCAAGAAAGTTTCCAATCTGTATGTGTTGCAAGCCTCGATTACAGTTGGAGATGTGCATGTTGCTAGAGAAGATGAGCTTTCAGATTTGTGGCACCGTCGGTTGAGTCACATGGGTGAGAAGGGCCTGAACTGTTTGGCGAAGAAAAATTGTCTTCGAGGTGTAAAGACAGCTCAGCTGAAAACTTGTTCTCATTGCACGGCCGAAAAGCAACGACGGATCTCATTCAATGGCAATTCATCTACAAGGAAGACTGATCTTCTTGAATTGGTCCACTCCGACATATGTGGTCCATTCAAGGTGAAGACTCTTGGAGGTGCACTCTACTTCATCATATTTATTGATGACTGTTCTCAAAAATTGTGGGTGTATCCGCTGAAATCGAAGGATCAAACTCTTATTTTCTTCAAGCACTTTCATGCCTTGGTTGAGAGGCAAACGGGGAAGAAACTGAAATGCATCTGAAGTGATAATGGTGGAGAGTACATCGGAGCTTTTGATGAGTACTGTCGATCTCATTAAATTCGTCATTAAAAGACTCCACCGAAGACACCGCAACTGAATGGGGTAGCCGAAAGGATGAATGAGACTTTGATGGAGAGGGTTCGATGTGTGCTTTCGGAGGCGAAGCTCCCTGGATCGTTTTGGGGGGAAGCCTTGAGGGCCATGGCTCATGTCGTCAACTTGTCACCACACGATACCTTGACTGATGAAGTCCCTAAAAAGATATGGACCGGGAAAGATGTATCCTACGATCACTTGCGCGTATTCGGATGCAAGGCGTTTGTTCACGTTCCCAAAGATGAAAGGACCAAGCTGGAGTCAAAGATCAGACAGTGCATATTTCTCAGTTACGGGGAAGATGAATTTGGGTATCGTTTGTATGATCCAATTGAGAAGAAGCTGGTTCGATCTAGGGATGTTGTGTTTGTTGAGAACGAGACTATAGAGGACATCGGCAAAGACTCAGAGTTTGTCTCCAAGAATGATGACAGCCGGGCACGTGATTCAGATCTTCTGCCGACACCTGTTCGTCAGCAGAATGAAAATCAAGGCAATGCTGAAGATGAAGAAGATCACGAGACTGCAGTGCCCGATAGTGATGAGGATGAGGCTATTCCTCCTGACACTGCAGAGCCTATTGAGCCTGTTCCACTCCGACGATCCACGAGAGATCGAAGACCCCCTATTCATCTGTTAGCCGAGGAGTATGTGTTACTCATAGACGGAGGAGAGCCCGAATGCTTCGAGGAAGCTATGGAGGATGAACACAAGGCGGAGTGGATGAAAGCTATGCAAGAAGAAATGGTATCGCTGTATGAGAATCACACATTTGAGTTGACAAGGCTGCCGTAGGGAAGAAGAGTATTGAAGAACAAGTAGGTCTTCAGATTGAAGACAGATAAAAACAGCTCATAACCAAGGTATAAAGCGAGACTGGTTGTGAAGGGGTTCAATCAACGAAAGTGTATTGATTTTGACGAGATATTTGCACCTGTGGTAAAGATGTCTTCCATTCGAGTGGTGCTGGGATTGGCTGTTGTTCTTGACCTGGAGGTAAAACAGATGGATGTGCGGACAGCGTTTCTTCACGGTGATCTTGAAGAAGAAATCTACATGGACCAACCGAAGGGATTCCTTGTTTAGGGGAAGGAGAACTTGGTGTGTCACCTCAAGAAGAGTCTGTATGGCTTGAAACAAGCACCAAGGTAATAGTACAGGAAGTTTGAGCCTGTCATAGTCAGTCAGGGCTATCAGAAAATGACCTCGGATCATTGTGTCTTTGTTCAGACTTTCTCAGAGGATGATTTTGTTGTTCTTTTGTTTTATGTGGATGATATGCTGATTGTTGGGCGTAATACTTCTCGGATTACTGAGTTAAAGCGACAACTAGGGAAATCCTTTGCTATGAAGGATTTGGAACCGGCGAAGCAAATTCTGGGAATTAGAATTTTTCGTGACCGCAAATCAAGGAAGTTGTGGATGTCACAAGAGAGTTACGTGGAGAAAGTACTTCAACGTTTCAACATGGAAAAGGCAAAATCAGTGAGCACACCGCTGGCCAATCATTTCAAGTTGAGTACTCGTCAATGTCCCTCTACTGAAGATGAAAAGGCACACATGAAAGGTATACCTTATTCTTCAACTGTAGGTAGCCTAATGTATGCCATGGTATGTACGAGACCAGATATTGCCTATGCTGTGGGAGTTGTCAGTCGATTCTTGTCAAATCCCGGTAAGGAGCATTTGTCCGCTGTAAAATGGATTCTGAAGTATCTTCGAGGAACTTCTAAGCAATGTTTGTGCTTTGGAAGTAATGAGTCCCTACTGGTTGGATATACCGATACAGATATGGCGGGTGATGTTGACTCTCGGAAGTCTATTTCGGGATACTTAGTTATGTTTGCAGGATGAGCTGTTTCCTGGCAATCGAGATTGTAGAAATGTGTTGCTCTCTCTACTATTGAAGCAGAATTCATTGCTATTATGGAGGCAAGCAAGGAGATGCTATGGATGAAGAAGTTTATTCGGAAACTTGGTCTCAAGCAGAACCGGTATGTGTTGTTTTGTGATAGTCAAAGTGCAATCCATCTTAGCAAGAACTCATCTTTTCATGCCAAATCATAGCACATTGATGTAAGATATCAATGGGAGCGGAATGTTATTGACACGGGTTCATTGGTGTTGGAGAAGATCGGGACCGAGGAGAATGGATCAGATATGATGATCAAGACATTACAAAAGGGGAAGCTTGCACCTTACTGTGCTATCTCCGGGATGACGGTGTATGGCCCCATACAGTCGTGAGGGGAAGTTTGTTGGGTTATGGGTCACTCCCGTGTGGGCCCATACCCACTTGATGAGGCGGGTGGAGGTCCATATCCTCACCGCATGGAGAAAGATCAAGTTCAGCTCGCTAGATGCTCGAGCGGTGTTTCCAGTATGTCGGCCGCTCGCCCTGTGCTCGAGAGGAGCTCGAGCTGTTTTTCCAGAATGACGGCCGCTCGCCATGTGCTCGAGAGGTGCTCGAGCGGATATTCCAGAATGAGGCCCGCTCGCTAGATGCTCGCTAGGAGCTCGAGCGGAGGCCGGTGCTCGCCAACCGCTCGAGCGGCCGCCGGTGATATAAAACGCGAGACTTTCGTTTTTAGGGTTATGCAAACACTTTGAACGCCGTTCGAGAGAAGAGAAAAGAGAGAAAAGAGAGAGAAGAAGAGGAAGAGGAAGAATTGAGCCTCCGTTCGGGTTTTCAATCAAGTTCCAGTCTTCGGTGATCCTACGTACGAGACTCTTGCTATCGTGAAGATTGTCTACCGGGTTCCATCTCTTCTCTTATGTTTTATACTTCTTGTACGGGCTGTCTACATTAGTTGATATTGTTTTTGGGTGATTCGGGGTTTGTGTAACCAATCAACTGCTGATAGTGAAAATTTCGGACTCTGTGTCCCGTGATTTTTCTCCCTCGTTTCTTAGGGAGTTTTCCACGTAAAAATTGTGTCTTTCTTGTTTGTGTGTGCTGTTCGTGTGCTTGACTTCGCCTCTCACGTATTTTATCGCGGTTCAAACAAACTTTTAAAACTAACAAATGTCATATAAGAATCTTATACTTTTAATATATCAAGTAGTTAAAATCATTTGTATTTTTAAAATAAATTTTTTATTCCTATAAATATAAAAATAATAAACCATAGTTGTCTCACTACTTGTTAGGACAAAGGGGCACCGCTATCAAGGTTTGAATTTTATCGCTACAAAAGCCATGCAATGCATTTGTTATTTTCTGGAGTCGAAAGCGAACCAAGTTGACACTCGAATACATTAAAGGGTGAGGGTCAACCTCGAGATATAACACGAGAAGTTCGCTTGTATCGAGTATGCCAAATACAGGTAAATTGTTAATTGAAAATAGATAAAAATAAGCAAGTAATTAATAATAATAGGCAATAATCAAGTATTAAAGAAGATTTTTTAAATTCATTATCCTATATAGAGAATTTTGAAGCTTTTAATCGTTGATACTGATATATATTAAAAGAATCTAAGCAAAAAAATTAGAGGCCCAACTGTCTGGTAAATTAAGGTATGATATTTTGTTCAATTAGTTAGCATGCAAATGAACTATGAAATTTTGGTTATATGAAATTTAAGGTAGAGAAATATTTTTAGGAAAGAATAAAATATTGAGCAATTTAAAAGGTTCATTTTATTAAGCAACTAAAATTACTCATGATATACAAAGAGGGCAAAAAGTTAACTACAAACTGATAAGTAGAGACAATTGAAGGCTAAATAACATTTTAAATTTGGAGAAAATATTATCTTATGGAAGGAAACACTTCTTCAGCCGATCGATTATATTAAATCCTTGAGCCTTAGTTTTCTCTACTTTTCATCATTCCACTTGAGTATTGAGAGGGAGAGGATGAGGGCGCTGTGGGTTTGGAAAGAAAAAATTGACAGAAAATTAAAAGAGAAAGAAAAGAAGAAGCATCGAGGCAGGACTTCTTGTTATCGATCTCATTTTACTGTCGAAATATTTTTTATTTGCAATTCTTTCAAATTTAATCATGAGGAATGCTACAACCAAGTTATAATAGCATTGTTGGCATGTTAAATCAATTTTTGCATACATAGAAATCGAATTAAGGCCGATATTTGAGTATCATTTGACAAAATATTAGAACGTTAGAGCTTCACAGTTGCAATGTTTGAATTGCGTCTGAATGTTGGGCAGTGTCTACTGTTCTATACACTTTTCATGCTAGATTTCTTGATATTATACCGAATATCGTTTTAACGTATACTTGTTATGTATATTTTAATCGAGAAAATGGACGTGTGTAGAATTATATTCACATTTTTTACGTGTATATAATTTTAAAATAAGATTTATGATTGACTTTCAGCTGTCTTACAAGACAATATTCGAATGCCGTTCTATGCTGGGCCTACTTTTGTGGATGTGATGGATCTAATTGCTAATTATAATATATGATTGTGTATTTTTAATGATATGTCATACAATGGATCGGTTAAGGGATATTATAGATTGTGGTCATATTATATAAGGGTTTATACTTAATTTTTGTAACCAAATAGATGACAGAGTTTATCCGTTTGAGGCAGCATTTGAATGCCATGTAGAGGTTTCGGAGATTTTGTGAATCCAAATGATTTAGATATTCTTCTTAAAAAATATCGATTGTTTGAGTAGTTAAAAGGCCCTAGAGGCAATAATAATAGCTTGGATGAGGTTTAGCTTTCTTCTCATAGTGACGAGTGTTGGCATTGGAGCAACTGTGCAAGCTCCCATTCGAATGTTGCAGTGATAGTTTTTAGGATAGAGTATAAAATCACAAGTTCTGAAATTAAAATTGAGATTCCAAATTAGTAATAGGTCATAGAGGATGTTATGGGCCTTGGTATGAAGCAACTACATGGAATACTTGGGCACTCAAGTCAATTTTCTTGTTCTCCATGCACTTAACTTTGTTGATTTTATCATTCAGTTTGTGGGCATATACTTCATTGGTATTTCACAATTAAAAAAAAGAGAACATATAAATATTCTAAAGTATGCAGATGAATCAAGGTTCACGAGTTCTTTGGATATTCTACTCGTTTTCAATATTTATTTTATTCTTTGATGATAGAGATAGATTGATTCTTGAGGTGAGATGATATCCGAGATATCATAAACGAGGGGATTATAGATTATATATATATAATACAGATACGACTTCTAAGAGAACTATAGAAGTAGTGAGAATATCATAAAATATTGGGAATCACGGAGTACTTACCTAACTGACAAACGTAGAATACGTAACATTTGATTTACGATTATAGAATAAGATCTATACGGATTATCGTTATGACGTTTAGTTGTAACCTCTCTATGAGTTGAATTTTTGAAAAATTCTTGGGAGGAGCTTGGTATCTACAATGCTTGAAGTCCTTGTAGCTCTTAAAATTGGAATGATTGGAGTTTGGTAGATATACTTTGGGATGTCACGATTATTTTTAAGATAATATCATAAACGTTGTTTATTAATGTTATTTATTGAGTTACCTTTATTATTATTATTGATGTCATTTATTGATATTTATTATTTTAAAAATAATTATTGCTTTATACTCTCTTCATATTTTATTGTGCATTGGGCATTTATTGGCAAATGAGTTTTCAAGATATCTTAATTTCTATTGTCATTGACTTTGGCCAAAGTATTTACTGAATATCTGGCTCATCGTCGCCTTTTCATTCTTTCAAAATAACATAAATGATGATATCAACGAATGGTAAAGTTGGAGTAAATGTTATGAACCTAGAGATTATAGAGAGCCTAGATGGAGTATTTTATTTTGATATTTTTAAGATACACTCATTCACTATTTTATTTCATTATGTTGGATTCAAAACTATGTTTGCTTCTAATGTTATTTGAGTGTATCGAATATTTTAGACCTTGAAAGCTATTTTAATTTATTTATGGAATAATGATTGATAATTATGAGTACAATAGTTTTTCGTTTCGTAAGGGGTTTGGGTGGTGGTTATAGGTCGACTCTGGGTTATTATAAAACAAGCCAACAATCAAAAGAATTGGATAATTGTTTTTCATGGTCATCTTATTTAGAGCCATTTAGTAAATGAAAATAAGTACTTTTATTTTGCTTTTTTAAAAAGAAAATTAGGGCTCCATAAGATACTTTTAAAGACGGATTAACCTTGAGGTGATTAGCCTATGAAATTGTTTCTATGCTTCGCCAGTTTTGGAGGTGATCCTGTATACTCCATGATCGGGTGGTCTTGTTCTTGTGTTAGTTTGATCTATTGTTCCACGGTCTTCCAGGTGGAAGAATCTTATGGGACTTTGTTAACATCAAATCCTTAAATTTCTCTATAAGTAGACTGATTTCAGGTGGTGGAGACCCCCAACATCGATATCTTATTCTATTGACGTCCTAACAAAGGTTTATTTGTCTTTTTAAAAATATTTTTTAAGTTAAAGTGCAAACAATATCTTATCTTTAACTTTTTTGACAATTTCTTTTGGTTTATTGGAGGCACTTACTAGACATAGACACTCACCTATAAGGAGTATCGAGTTTAATCAGGATACCGGTTCTTCCTTAGTCACTTTAAGGAAATCTATCCCTGAAAATTGGTTGAAATTATCTATAAGCGTTGCTGTAAAGTTCTAGCTCCCATTCTAATCTCCTAGTCATATCGGTATAAGCTTGGCAACCCCAATGGTGGGATTTTCCATTGAGCTCACAACTTTCATATAATCGCCATCTCATTCTAGCTGTACACCTAATCTATCTTCTTCAATTCCAACAATGAAATTGTGAGTGGTGTCCTTGTTAATTATTGTGCAATCACTCTTACTTTTCACTTAGAATTCTATGTACATTTGATGTGTAAACTTGGTGGATGTATGAACATACAACTCCATGGCATATAAGAGGTGGATCATACCCATCTGAACTTGTTTCCTATCGTTGTAATAATCTCCTGACTCTAGTTGATTACTTCTCCAATATAACATGCTTAAATCTCTTTTGTGCGGATATTATATCTTCTTATGATACCTATCACATAGAAAGTACCAATCACAAGATGCCTTCTTACTCACTGATGTATTAATATTTCTTTTGTAGTTTTGAGAGTTTATTGGTAATGAATTTTTTAAAATTATTTTTTCAACTCTTGACTTTACTTTCCGACTTATTGATATTAGATATGGTTTGTTAAAACTTCTGTAATGAATTACCACTATTCCCTAAATTAAGGTTGTTTCCCTTAATGGCCCATCAACAAATCTTGTAGTTGTATTTTGGGTGGAGTTAAATCTTATACTAGCTATCTAAATAACTTTACCTAAGTCCATGACTACAAATTACTTCAAAAGTAGCTGCTTCATTTTTAACTACTCAAATTTTTGATATTCCTTTTAATTTCTCATCAAACAAATAGCTTCAAAAATCCACATTTAACTTTTCTTGACTGAATTTAATGATTCACTATAGCGTCTTCTTAATTATTAATGAAATAATAAAGATGATCATCGTCAGTCATATTTTTAATGTCTAACGTCTCACACGTCATTATATGAGCAAAATTTTGGAGGCTTAACTCAACCGTTATTAAAGGTATTGCATTCAGTTGTGGCAGAGCATGCTTTAAGATTCACTTTATTGATGACCTCGATGTTCTCTTTATATGATATTTTTATTGAGTTGCAAATATTCTTGATTAGATTTTTAATTACTTTTTTAGGAGACTTCAATTGGTCGGTAAAACTATATGCCCATCTTTCTATTCTCTTAATAGATTTGTCTCTGACTTTTAGTTTAAAAATCATTTTATTAAGAGCTCAAAGATGATTCATTATGATCAATAAACCATAAAGAGTTGTCTAAGTAACTAGTTATGGTGTCAATTGAGCCATCATTAGATCATTGTATAAGCTTTTTTTAAAGTCGATACATATTTTATTACTCAGTTTCTAAATCAAACTCTAATACCAATTATTATAGTCTAAATTTTGTAGCCACAAAAATCTTGTAGCATGTTTGTTTTTGTTGGGATTGGATGCTAGCCCAGTTGATTCTCAATCAAACTCAAGTATGAATGTCAATCTTGGGACGTGAGTACGAGAAGTCTGCCAATATGAGACACAGTGTATGTAAGTAATTAGTATAAAATACAAACAATTAATCAATAGTAAAAATAACAGTCGAATATTAAAAATAATTTTTTTTAAAATTTATCCGTTTAGAGGGTCTTGATCTTTTGGTCATTTGTGCTAATATAAATTGAACGCCTCTAACTTTAGTAATGGACATTAAAATTTTTAAAAAAATTTAATGACACCAAAAAATTATAAAAAATTACATAACCCAGTCTAAATTTTAACAATGCGATGCTCCCACATGTCGTTGCACCTACTACGCTATTTGTAGCCATTGGATTTAAAAAATCCAAATTCAA